>CM021100.1:711641219-711804205 GCA_007115665.2 Sequoiadendron giganteum
AGAAAATGCATCTGAGATAGAAAAAACTGAGAGAGGTTATTATAGAGGGGCCCAATGCAATCCCATAGGATTAGACGAGAATTTTCTAAGCATCATGGTATCTGAGTAACAACATGCTGAAGTTTACAACCATTTTGTGCTTTGGACCCTTAGGGAATCAATTTGATTGAATGTAGCTCAGAGCGATTTTGTGTTTTTGGGTACAAAAGAGGACCATGCCTAGTGTAAACATACCTATTCAAACGTGTTGGAATAGTCCATTTGGTCACACGAGCTGCAGAACGAAAGTTGCACCACTTGTTAATTTTGCACTGCTTGCATTTGACACTTTTTCCATCAAGTGAAAACTGGACACCACGGGAAAACCACTCCAAGATTATTAAAACCGAGAGAGTTTATTGTAGAGGGGCCCAATATGATCTCGTAGGTTTAGACAAAGATTTCGTAAGCACCACTGTTTATGAGTAATACCCCGTCAAAGATTGCTACCCTTTTGCACTTTGGAACATTAAGGGATCAAGCCAGTTGAACGTAGCTCAAAGCGATTGTGGTCTCTTTTCAATGGAATTATGTGGGAAGTAGACTTAACTCCATTTTAGTTTTGGTTTGGTTGGATTTCAAGTGATTTTGTGCATTTTAGAAACCAATTATTGAGGGTCATTCTATATACCCTATTTTAAGAGAATCTTTTAGGTACTCTGTTTTACTGAGGTGTCTTAAGAGGGTTGATTTGTATGTCAATAAACCCTTGCCTGACTTGTGAATGAAGAGGGTTTTGGGGTTTGTTATGTTAGATGGCTTATCACACCCTAAAAGTTGAGGAATTGGTGGTTTGGCAGACTAGTTAATGATGCCCATTGGTGGTTTGCATGTGATAAGAAGAATTAAGGGGGGTTGCTTGTTTTGTGAAAGTTGATCCGAAAGAGTCTTATGAGGGTTTGATGTATGTTGAAGAAGGATTAAAAGGGTTCCTAAAAGGGTGGTTTTTTGTAGAGGTTGTTAAGGAATTCTGAGAGTTAAGGTGGGAAAAATAGTCTACAGACCTACAAGAGTGACTAGGTGTACAGTTGAAAATAAGCCAAGATTGAGTTTTGAGGGAAAGAAGGAGGTTGGAATCATTTTCTATTGCGGAAGTGAGTTGATCGCCTCCCTTTATTGCTATCAAAATCACTTCCTATTAGAATCACTTCAAGTTTACATTGTTTTTGCACTTTTTTCACATTAACAACTTTTCAATTTTTTCAATTTTACATCATTTTGATGAATATGCAACATGAACTCCAAAATGACCCCAAAACCAACTAGCATGACTTATTACATTATAAATTGGTCTAATACAAACTTATTAAATTAACAAAACTCAAAACATAAAACTAACTTAAGACTTCCATGAACCAAATTTTCTCAATAACCTTGGTGCCCTTGCACCAAATTTCATTATTTCAGTAAATCTTATTACAAGTAAATATCATTACAATTAAATATCATTACAATGCCTTAAGTAGTCTATTCTCACAAATATTTTACAATTTCACTCATACATTCAATATTCTCTTATAATTTCTACATCATAGGTGCTCATTATGAGGTTAACTTCAAATGAGGAACTTGAGATTCCCTCGCAAAGCTTCACACACTCTTTTATAATGGCTTCAAATTAGAATTGAGATTTCTGAAGATCATCAAAATAAGCATGTTGCATTGCTTTTTTGGATGAGATTCTCTTCGATGGCTTATAAATCAGTATTTTTTGCAAGGAGAGACCAATCATTTTTTAGTAGTTTACTTATAGATACACAAAGTAAAAGAAGAAAAAGAAAGAGCATCCAAAATGGAAATGAAATGAAAATAGATGGAAGGAACTTATAGATAGGCATGGAAGTCTCTCAACTAAGTCACTCCTGGTCATACATCTTCACTGGGAGTTCCAAGGTACCTATTGCACACAACACCTCTCATGAATAGAATATCTTGAAATTCAAGATACTCTTATAATGTGTACATCATAGGTGCTCATGATAAGGTTAAATTCAAATGAATAACTTGAAATTCCCTCACCAAGCTTCGCACACACTTTTGTAATGGATTAAAATCATAATTGATATTTTTCAAGATCATCAAAATAAGGATGTTGCATTGCTTTTCTGGCTGAGATTCTCTTGGACGACTCATAAATCTACATTTTCTGCAAGGGGAAACCAATCAATGTTTAGTAGGTTACTTAAAAATAGGCAAAGTAAAATAATATTATAGCATTGGCATCAAAAAAATTAATGTGCATACAAGTATAAAATTAATAAGAACCAATGTGCATATACTTACAAATTAATCCAACTAAACATTCTGGTCTGCTCTACTCTTTATTGTGTCAAGTATTGCCTCATGGTCAGACTCACAGACCTTCCACAAGGTCTTGTTCAAAGGTCTACCCCCATATTTGGTCAAACAAACATTGGAGGTCACGAAAAGTTTTGAGTAATGAAGAATCTTACAATGCCTGTGAAAGTCCTGAAACAACCAATGTTTAACACCCTTATGTGGGTACCTTCTAAGCCATGTTCTAGTAATCACAACTGAGCCTGTAGGGTATTCAATGTTTTCTCCATCTATAACTAGGGCCTCCAATTAATTTTTGGCCTCAACACGATGACACAAGTAATAGTTTGTTCCCTCTTCATTCTCTTCATCTGCAATAACTGCATAAACATGCCCTGCATTGATATGTGTAGCAAATCTCTTGAAATTAGTCAACATTATGAATACACTACAAAGTAAGATAACAATATGGAATTTCAACAACTAAGCAAGTATATATATTACTTGGTTGAACTAGATATGATATGTGGTCAAAGTCGACTGATGATTCCATCTGTGTCAGTTCCAATGCTGTCGGAGGGCGATATGTGTGAAGTGGACTAAGATAAATTGTAAACCATTTGTCAACCCACTCCCCTAACTCACAATCATTCCAGTCTTGCATTGTACATAAAGAACAAAATCATGCCATATTCCATGTATCGATACTCCATGAACTTGCATTTGAGCTAAGGAAAGAGTGTAGATCACTCGATCTTGTTAGTGTACAATAGTCCTCATATGGTGCAATGTTAGTATCATCCATCAACCAAAAAAATCTACTAACTAAAGACATACCTTCATTACCTAGACCCATCAAAGTATTACATCAATCAACGATTGATCTTGCATTTGTCAACTTTGCACTGTCTTTATACTTTAACTCTTCTCGTTCTAATGCTCTTTTCACACATGCTCTTGCACCATCATGCTCCCCCTTTCCATGCTCATCCTCACAAAAGCTCCACATATGCTAAACACCTGTAATGAAATGCATCCTACAAAACCAATAGAACATGCATGAGTTCTTGAACTATGCTGCACATATATCTAACCATATTATATGTCAACCGTATGCTATGCCCCTCTAAGCCAAACCACTTTAGAACATCTAGAAGCAACCTTGCACAAACTCTAGAGAATGTGTGCGATCATCACTAATGTAAAAGTTGTACCCCCTCAATACCTTACTTTGGTCCTATTCTACAGTTTTGCACACATGCCCCTCTGAAAGTGGGCACCCTCTTTTTGCTTGGTCTCTTGGCCCATTCCTGGGGCTTGCCCCCTCTTTGTGCTGATCTTTGAAAATCTTGGGGTTTTGGTCTTTTGTGTTTGCCTTGATTATGGCTACCTTTGTGTTGGGTTCCTGGTGATTTTGAGGTCTTGCAGATGTCCTCTTTGGGGTGGTCTTCTTTTGTGCTCTGTTTTCTCCTTTGGTGTTTTTGTTTGGGTCCTAAGGGTTGGTTTTCTCCCTTAGATTTCCCTTGTTTTCCTTGTTTCTTTTGTTCTGCCGGAGGCGAAACCAGGATGGAATTGAACTTTGAACTTTTTCCAAGTTCCAAGTTTTGTTCCCATTCCCATTCTAGCTCCGCTCCACTTCTCGTTCCCTTGCTTTCTTCTACGTTTGTTCGTTTCCGTCCTAAGGGTTGCTTTCTCTACCCTTAAGTTTTCTTTGGGTCACTTTGCCTTCCTTCTGTCCGAGGCGGGACCTGGATGGAATCAAACTCTGAAATTTTGTAAAGTTTGCGGTTCGGTTCATGTTCCCGTTCTGGCTCCACTTCCCGCCTTTTTGTTTCTGTTGTTGCTTTGCCCATTTTCATCCTAAGGGTTGGTTTTCCTCCCTTAGTCTTTTCTGCGGTTCATTTTTTCCTTCGATTGTTGGATTCAGAACCGGGATGGATCTGAACTTTGAAATTTTGCTAAGTTCTCAGTTCGTCTTCGTTCCCGTTCCACCTCTGTTTCCCGTGTTCTCATTTTTTGTTGTCTCGTTTGTCTTCAGCCTTCAGGTTGGTTCTTCGCCCACAGGTTTTCTCTAGTTTCTCTTCAGTTCCTTTCCCATTCCCATTCTACCTCCACTTCCGTCGGGGTGGGTTTTGATTTTGCCTCCACCTAGTTTCCCTTTGGTTTCCCTTTTCCTTCACATTATGCCTCTGTTTCTACCGGGGTGGATTTTGTTTTTCCTATTCCCCTTACTTTCCCTCTTTGTCTCCACCTCCACCTATCTTGGCTCTCTGTTCTTGTTCTGCTCATGGCTCCACCTCTGCCTATTTTTGTTTTTGCCTTCGCTTGGGTTTTTTGCATAATTATCTTGCCCTAGGAACTATTTTGGACCTGCTCGGATTATGGTGGTGTATTTGGCATTAATGGTGTCCCGTTTGAATGCAGGTTGGATTGAGCTAGGATTTTTAGGATGTACTTTGAAGATTTGGGCATGATTTGTGGGTGTAGTTGGGTACACTTTGTGGCTGTTTTCACGAGATCCACTCCTGCACGCAAGGTCGGCGCGTTTGGTGCTCATTAATGACAGGAAGATTTGGTTGGTGGTTTCAACCTAGTTTTGTTCAATCTGGGTCATCCGTTTGCCCAACCCTGGTTTGATGGGTGGCTTGTGTTCCTCTTGGTGTTCGCACACACTGCTATTTGTGTGGGTGTTCATTGATGGTGGGCATGGCTTGAGAATCTGTCCCTTGGTTGCATGTGATCCCAAGTCGATCTGATGGGGTCCTTTGCTGCATTCATTGCTAAGCGGCGGGTTATTGTTGACTGTCGGGGCCGATTTGGTTGGTGGCCGCGATTTCTTGTAACCATAGCTTTGTCTCTCGTGGGCCTATTGTTCTATAAGTATGGAATTTTGCCTCATTTGTAAGGGTTTGGTTAGATTGTAATCAATAGAGATTGGAAGACTAAGTTAGAAGACTTGTAATCATTAGGTTTAGCAGTAGAGTAGCATGTTAAAAGATTAGAAGTTAGTTTTACATTTCAAGCAAGTGCTATAACAGACTAGAATTGTTGCTAATATGATGATTTACTACAAAGTGTAGACATTGTGCTATGACTGGTGCCTCCTTTGCATTGAATAATCTTGCATGTTTCGTGTTCTATCTTTCAAATCGCTTGGAAATGTTTGGATGTAGATTATATTTAGTTAGTAATGCTTGTGATTTAAGGCCTAAAGTGATGTAGCAATCCCCGGTTCATATCTTGGACAACTTCTTGATTGTGGGAATGTTGTGCAAGGTCAACCTGTACCTCACATTTACGTGCTTAGTTCAACTATATACATTCATTCAGTCTTATTGAATGAATGCCTATAGCCTGAAAATCTTTAACACTTTAGAAGATTGCACTGTTCTCTGCAAGATTGCAGGTATAGCCTGGGTTGACCAAAAACTAGTTTAAGGGATTGGTCCATTCCAAGCATTTCATCATTTGCATGGTTAATCTTAGAAGTAGTGTTAACATTAGGACTTTTGAAACCCTCATCTTTTGTTGTTTCTTTTATTAAACGGTTAGAACTAGAAATTTGAGCATCACTATATCTTAAAATCTGATGATTTTAGAGCTTCCAACTTTGTATGTAAGACCCCTTGTGATTACTAGCATATTCACATTTTATCACTGAGTTTTTTCACTACATGATCATAACTTGAAACCCGTGAATACCTTGGGGCTATCTCTCTGTTCATAGAGATGAACCTTTTAAGAGAGATATGATAACTTTTATTCTATCTAAGTTGTTGCCATGTAGAAACACCGAATAACAAGATTGGTGCTAGAAGGAGGGCTGAACAAGCAAGCTCGAGCATTTTCTAAATGCCATTTCTCTTGAGAGGATCAGAAGGAGAACCAGATCCATTACAAGAGAAGAAGAAGAGTTCCAAGAATTACCACCTCCAACTAGGTCAAGAAGGACCAAAAGAAGGGAGGAATCATCATGCAATCCACCATTTCCACCATCTTCATCTGATTTTGAGGCTAGTTCCATTCCACAACCCCAACTAGTCATTCATAGACCATTACCACCTCCACTGATGGATTTCTTGGAAAATAACCCATCACCCTTGACATTCAACAACTACAATTTTATGCCCAAGAACCCTGAGCACTTTTGCTCTAAGTTTCATATGAATGACCCAAACATGACAACAGAGGAGCATATTAGGATCTTTCAGACCTATCTGAGGGATAGAGGAATTAACCATGAAGATGTTGCTTGCAAACTCTTCCCCTATTCTCTAGGAGAAGAGGCCTTTTATTGGTATAACCACTTACCTACTGCTTCCATCCATAACTGGGCAGAGCTTGAGGCTGCATTCCTGCTAAAATTTAAGATTCCCATTAGTGCTAATGAGCTATATATGCAGTTTATCGGGGTAAAAAGAGAGATCAATGAACCCAAAGGATCATTCAACAATACGTTCCACCGAGGATACACTAGGCTCTAGGCACCTTATGCTGGAAATGAGGACACTGCCTTGGAGGTATACTTTGAGGCCTTGGATAGCCTTACCTCCACTTTCCTTAAGTGGAGAAGTAATCCACCAACTACCTTGCTCGCTGCATATATGGAGGATGTTAAGGTTAGTACAGACCTGAGACAACACTTGTCCGGACCTCTACCATCTCTGGGACCGACTGCTCACCCAAGCCAAGTCCAATCTCTCAACTAGGCTATGATTAATCACATGCCCATCTTGAATCCTATTCCACAGTGGCCTCTAGTCCCCCACCCAGGTCATCCAATAAACGAGGTCCAACCAATGCTCGGTTATCCCCAAAAAACTACTAACCATCCCCTCCATTCATAGGCACAAGCTAATTTCCCCACATATTTTCAGAACTCAGAAGTTTTGAATTAGTCTACTGGTTTTGGAGGAGTGTCAAGGAACTCCCCAAACACTATGAATCTAGTCCCTTACAAAAATACTGATAAAGAAAGGTTAGACGAGCTGACCGAACAAGTAAAGAAGCTAAACATGGAGGTAACCTACTTGAGAAACCATAACAATAAACTCCAAGCTAATCAGAAAATCATGCAATCAAGTTATAATAGAGGGAAACACTATGACAAAAATTAGAACTTTGAAAGAGGACAAGGTTCTGGTCAAAAATTTGATAGAAATCAACAAGGTGGACAAGGATTCGAAAGAAGACAACCACCTAGGTAGAATAGGCCATGGAACATTGGGCCTAACAATGGAGGAGTTCCCACTCCACTAGATCAACCTTCCAATTCTAAGAAACCTCCAGGTGGGGTGTACCTAGTAGAGGCCGCTTTGTCCTGATGGTGTAGGCTTCACAAGACCAGTCAACATTCTAAGCTCGACTGCCCTGAATTTCAAACTGTTGCTTCCATTTTTCAATATGAAGTTGAAAACAACTCCACTGGCTGGGAGTTGGTGCCCTCAAATCCCTATGATTCCCCGATGTTAGTACTAAATCATGCTCTTTTCCCTAGGGGTGAGGAGAATGAACCAGAGGAGGAATCAAGTAACTAGAATGAAGAGGCTGAACAAGTGCTCAGTGAAGATGAAATCTCTGAGTTTTTTGATGAAGAAAATGAGAATGACAATGGCCCATTGGATGAAGAGGAGGCTAATGTTGAGGAAGTGAAAATGTTTCAACAACCAGTTAGAAAATATGATCTAAGGAGCAACCCCCATAGGAACCCACAAGCTGGAAGATCATTCACTACATCTACCCCTCCACACCATTTTACTACTCCGTCGGATCCACATTCCAACAAAAATCCATCCTACCCTCAGGTGCCAACACAATACCTCACAAGGGAAGGACAACCAGATGTTTCCAAAGGAGGCATTGTTGATGTAACAAAGGATAAGAAAGCCTGTCATTCCAAGGAGCTCCACATTGACCTGAATGTGGAGTAGCTGGGAGAATATTTCACTGAGGAACTTAGAAAGGTAAAGGTGAGTCTTTCTACTTTTGAGTTGTTAAGAGTTCCTGAAATCAGAAATGTAGTCCTCGGGTCCTTTAATTCAAGTATAGCAACGCTAGGAATAGCTACCAATGAGGCAATTACAAGGCCTCCTAGTTCATGAATGCCCAATGGTCCTAGTCCATCACAACCTAGGGATAGGGGTAAAGAAAAATATAAGAGCCAGGTTGCCCAAGCTGACTCACAGTTGAGTTTATTCCAAGGCAAAATGGAAACCCCTCCTTTTCTGATTTACATTCGTATATTTGGTAAAAATCTGCACAATATCTTGTTGGATTTAGGGGCATCCACAAATTTTATGCCATTTGTTGTCTGTAGGGCTCTTGGTATTACCCCTGCAGCTTCCCAAAAGAAAGTCACCCAACTAGACAAAATAGAGGTGAACATTGCAGGAGAACTAAATATGATTCCCATAAAAGTTGCCTCAGATCCCAGAATGCAACAAGTGCTCAATATTCAGGTGGCTGACATTCCTGATGCCTATGGTTTGATCTTGGGTAGGGATTTAACCAGGGCACTCAATGGATACACATCCACAGATCGCTCCCATATGTGGCTCCCATGGAAAGGAGTCCCAAATCAGATCAGAATTGAGAGGGAGCCAAGAATGAAGTATGTCATTATTGAAAATCAGAATACTTCAAATGACATATTGGTAACATAAGTTAGTATGGGAAACTATGTCCTAGCCTCCCCTGCTTCAGACATAGAAGAAATATTGATGTTGGAAACCCCTTTTGATGAATTCACATTAGAAGCCAGCGGCTTTGAAGTGCAATTTGAACAAACAAAAGAGCCTAGTGATTAGGAAGAAAGAAAACTCAGCTTGTTGGATAACTTCCAAGAGTTTATCCAAAAATATGTGGAGGATCAGATTCAGCTTGGTAGAAATATGAACTTTGAAGAATTGCTTCTTCCTAATTGGTGTCGAATACATGATGCTCCCCATTCTGAATTAGAATGTTGCTTGTCTCAAACTGCAGTAGAGCAAATACAAAGGCACATCAACACAACCCCAACTGTTGGTTCAAGCATACAAACCATTCAAAATAGTCGAAAGGGGAAGGATCCAAATCCTCCTAAAGAAGCTTCAGGTGACGGTGAGAACAAAGGCATTCCAAGAAAAGCAGGAGCTAATTACTATTGGACATTAAGGTTTGATGGATCCAAATCCAAGCAGGGTGCTTGAGCAAGGCTTGAGTTGATCAGTCTTAAAGGTAAGACCTACTTTTTTTGCTCATAGGCTCCAATTCCAATGCACTAATAATGTGGCTGAGTATGAAGCCCTAGTTCATGGGCTACTAATAGCATTGAGAAAGAAAGTTAAAATCCTCCAAGTGTCTGGAGATTCCGAGCTTGTGACTAGGTAGGTGAGAAAATAATACTCATGTCATCACAGAAGGATGACCAACTACGGACACAAAATTTGGGATCTCATTGAAGGATTTGATGCCTTCAACATTCAACTGATACCTCAGAGTAAGAATCAGATTGCTGATTCTCTGGAACAAGCAACAAGTACATTGTAGCCATTATCACTCTTAGGCTTAAAGAAATTCATTATGGAACTTGTTCCAGTGCCCTCGGTGCCTGACAATGTCACCAATGTTTAGGTATTTGAAGATGATAAGCACATTCTAGATTTTATCACTAGCTGTGATGTATTTGCTTCCCAAGTAATTGATGAGGTTGAGCCTCAAGAGGCCAAAATTGACCTAGAAGGAGTCCTCAATTTGAAGACTAACACCATCTCGAGAGGCATGGTGCGATTAGAAAGGATCTTTGATTTGGATAGGATCAAAGATCAAGAGTAGAAAATGAAAGGGGAATCCGTCAACTATCAGTGTGAAACGTATAACATGGGGACCAAAGGTAATATCAAGAATGTCTTTATTGGTAAGGTGTGCACTCCAGAGGAGAGGAAAGGAAAGGAATTATTGATGCCTTGCATACATATCAGGATGTAATAGCCCAGAGCTATGATGACTTGAGGACATATGACACTTCGGTCATTACACAAATGATTCCCCACAAGTCAAATGTTAATCCATTCAGGCAAAGATAAAGACAAATCAATGCTTTATTGGAGCCCATTATTCAGAAGGAAGTGTAGAAGTTACTCTCAGCACAAATCATATTTCCAGTAAGACATATAACATGGGTTGCAAACTTGGTCCTGGTTAGAATGAAAAATGGAGAAATTAGACTATGTGTTGATTTTAGGAACCTGAACAGAGCATCAAAAAAGGATAATTATCCAGTCCCTTCACTGGATGAGGTGCTTCAGGTTGTCAATGGATCTCAGATGATGTCCGTTTTGGATGGGTACTCTGGATACAATCAAGTCATGGTTCAATATGAGGATAGGCACTAGACTACCTTTGCTTACCAGAGAATGCCCTTTGGGTTAATAAACGCTGAAGCTACATTCCAAAGAGTAATGGACATTGCCTTCAAAGACATCATTGGAAAGTGCATAATCATCTACATGGATGATTTGACAGTATTTTCCAAGAAGAGAAGTGATGATGTTGTAGATTTATGCAAAGTACTCAAGAAGTGCAGGGAATTTGGTATTTCACTTAATCCAAAGAAGTGCATCTTTGGAGTCATTGAGGGAAAGATGCTAGGACACGTTATTTCAGAACAAGGTATTTTTATTGATCTCGAATGAGTGGAGGCAATAATGAAAATTCAACCCCCTGCAAATAAGAAAGAAATGAAGTCATTCTTCGGCAAGATTAACTTTGTTAGGAATTCATCACTGGATTTGCAGAAATAATCAAGCCCTTAAATGCTATGTTGAAGCAAGAAGCAAAGGTTGAATGGAATACAGAGGCTAAGGAATCATTTTCAGAAGTCAAGAGAGCTAATGTTGAGGCCCCTATGCTGGTAAGTCCTGATTATGCTAATTCATTATACATCTATTCGTTTGCTTCTAATCACTCTTGTGCAGGCTTGTTGACACAAAAGTCTGATCAAGGTAATGAACACCCCATAGAATTCATGAGTTCACCTTTGAAGGATGTTGAATTGAGGTATCCTAGTGTTGAAAAGTAGGCCTATTCCTTGATCCGAACTGTGAAGAAGTTTAGGCACTAAATATTGAGAAACAAGGTCTTTGCTATAGTCCCTGATCCAACAGTCAAGTTGTTGTTGATGTAAAATGAGTTGGGAGAACGTAGAGCCAAGTGGGTGACTATGTTACAAGAATATTATATTGAAATTCAACCCATGAAGTTGGTAAGAGGGCAAGGACTAACCAAGAAAATGGCAGAAATGGGTCCTAACCTTGTTGCTCAACATTATAATCTCAACGATATCTCTCTGGGGGATTGGTATGATGACATTATCTACTACTTGTTGAATCAACAATGTCCCAAACACCTTAATTCAGTGCAAAGGAGAGCTCTATGTTTGGAGAGTGGCAGTTTTATGATGAAAGGAGCTGTCCTATACAAGAGAAATCATGAGGGTGTCTACCTGAGATGCCTAGGGAAAGAAGTGACAGGGATTGTGATGACTAAATTTGATGCTAAATATGGTAGAGGCCATGGTTCAACACCTTCCACTACAAATCATATTTTGAGGGTAGGCTATTATTGGCCTACCTTGTTCAAGGACACACATCACCACATGAGGACTTGCCATGTGTGTCAAACTGTAGCAAGTAGGGAGAGGTGTACAACTCTTCCACTTCGGCTTATCATAGAGGTAAAACCATTTGAATAATGGGGAATGGACTTCATTGGTCCAATCGATCCATATTCATCTGCAGGCCATAGGTATATTCTTACCATAACTAATTATTTTATGAGGTGGACTGAAGCTCTTGCATGCAAACAATGTACTTCAGAAGTAGTAATCAATTTCATAGAATCAGGTATCATTAATCACTTTTGTTGTCCATTGGCTATGGTTTGTGACAATGGTTTTTCATTCGCATCTTTAAAGTTTTCTAACTGGGCTTATGATCATGGGATTAGGATAAAATTTGCATCCAATTACTATCCATAGGGGAATGGGTTGGCTGAGTCTTCCAATAAGAACCCTTTGAAAGTCATCTAAAAACTATTAGATAAGAACCCCAAGGATTGGCATACCCATCTTAGATTTTCTCTTTGGGCAGACCACACTAGATAGAAAACATCTTTAGGAACCTCTCCTTATCACTTAGTGTATGGCTTGTAACCTATCTTTCCCATCCAGTTGAAGATCCCTACGCTGCAATTCATCAATGAATATTATGATGGGGAGGACAAGCGTGAAGCTTGCTTGACTGAATTGTTGCACCTTGAAGAGACAAGAGATAAAGGCCTAGAAAACTTTGCCAAACACCAGGGTATAATGAAAAGATGGTTTGATAGGAGAGCCAAGGTGAAAGCCTTTAGAATCTCTAACTTGGTTCTCTACTAGGATAAAGGCCATGACAAGAAGGGGGAGCATGGAAAATTTGACAGACTTTGGCTCGACCCTTATTAGATCGCAGAGATTCTGGGAGAGAATACCTTTCGTTTGAAAACCATCACTGGAGGAGATATCCCATTGCCTATCAATGGGCAGTATTTGAAGCGTTATTTTCAGTCTTGATTTGTTCTCAGCTCCATTCTTGTACATAATTAGATTAGGTTTCCATTCTGTTGTGTTGTTTTTTCCTTGCTTTGTGGGGTTTTCTTTTGGTTTTGCTTTGTTTGTCTGTTGTTCCAGTTTTGGTTTTCTTTGGTCTGCTTGGGTTGGCTTTCCCTGTTGCTATGCTTTTGTGGTTTCCTACTTTCCTCTGGGATTGTTGAATCTGTATAACTGGATGCTTGTCTGGGGTTGCTCTGGGATTTCTTTTAAAACTCTTATCATCTTTTCGGAGTCATTCAAACTGGTGGATTTCTTTCATTTGATGTTGAGTGGGCTAGGAGTAAGTGTCACTTGACTAAGTTAAAATATGGAATATATTTGGGTCTTATATCTTCACACAAATCTTAAGAAGTTTGAGGTTGCATATGGTCTTTAGGAGGCCTGACTGGGTGAAAAATCTTAAATTCTACTCTAGTGTCGCTATGGTTCTCATCCTTGAGTGTGGGCTTCATTGCCTGCAAGGTGAAAAACAAAGCTTTAAAGAAAATCTCAAAAGAGAATATCAAAAGAAAAGAAAGAAAATATTGAAAATTAGAATGTTCACCTTTTCAAGGGTATCCTAGTATCTCTACTGGGGCTATGGACACCTGGATGGTAGTAGAGCTATGCTGGGGAGGGTCACAGTGATAACCTCATCGGGGCTATGGACACCTGGATGGTAGTAGAGCTATGCTGGGGAGGGTCACAGTGATAACCTCATCGGGGCTATGGATTCCTGGCTAACAGTGAGGCTCTATCCGGGTTTCTTTTGGAGTTAGAATCCTTAGGTAGCCCTGTCAGACTGAATTTGGTCCTTGCTGCAACTTAGGAAAGGAAAATGAATGCATATGCACCCAATTTAACCCTGGTATAGGAAAGGTTAGCTTGTTAGTGGTTTTTGAAACCTTGTCTATTTGTCACCTAAGGCTTGGATTGAAACCAGAGATTTTGAGTTCATGATGCCAGTTTGTCATCGAAATGCTCCAGAGCATTTCCCAAGTGGAGTCGCCATTTGTTGTATAGTTTTGCACACACACCCCTCTGAAAGTGGGGACCCTCTTTTTGCTTGGTCTCTTGGCCCATTCCTGGGGCTTGTCCCCTCTTTGTGCTTATCTTTGAAAATATTGGGGTTTTGGTCTATTGTGCTTGCCTTGGTTATGATTGCCTTTATGTTGGGTTCCTGGTGGTTTTGAGGTCTTGCTAATGTCCTCTTTGGGGTGGTCTTCTTTTGTCCTTTGTTTTCTCCTTTGGTGTTTTTGTTTGGGTCCTAAGGATTGGTTTTCTCCCTTAGCTTTCCCTTGTTTTCTTTGTTTCTTTTTTTATGTTGGAGGTGGAACTGGGATGGAATTGAACTTTGAAATTTTGCCAAGTTCCAGGTTCTATTCCCATTCCCTTGATTTATTTTGAATTTGTTCATTTCCATCCTAAGGGTCACTTTCTCTGCCCTTAGGTTTTCTTTGGGTCGCTTTCCCTTCCTTTTGTCAGAGGTGGGATTGGGATGGAATCAAACTCTGAACTTTTGCAAAGTCTACAGTTCGGTTCTTGTTCCCGTTCCCATTCCAGCTCCGCTTCCCACCTTCTCATTTTTGTTGTTGCTTTGCCCATTTTCATCCTAAGGGTTGGTTTTCCCCCCTTAGTCTTTTCTTCGCTTTATTTTTTCCGTTGCTTGTTGGAGTTGGAATCGGGATGGATCCGAACTTTGAAATTTTGCTAAGTTCTCGGTTAGTCTTCATTCCCGTTCCGCCTTCGCTTCCCGCGTTATCATTTTTTGTTGTCTCATTTGTCTTCATCCTTCGGGTTGGTTCTCCACCCATGGGTTTTCTCTTGTTTCCCTTCGATTTGTTTCCCATTCCCGTTCCACCTCTGCTTCCACCGAGGTAGGTTTTGCTTCCGCTTTCGCTTGGGTTCCCTTTGGTTTCCCTTTTCATTCCCGTTCTGCCTCTGCTTCTGCCGGGGTGGGTTTTGTTTCACTTGTTCCCCTTCCTTTCCCTCTCCATCTCCGCCTCTGCCTATCTTGGCTCTCTATTCCTATTCTGCTCGTGGCTCCACCTCTGCCTTTTTTTGTTTCCACCTCTGCTTGGGTTTTTTGCATAATTCTCTTTCCCTAGGAACTTTTTTGGACCTGCTCGGATTATGGTGGTGTATTTGGCATTAACGGTGTCCCGTTTGAATGCAGGTTGGATTGAGCTGTAATTTACAGGATGTACTTTGAAGATTTGGGCATGATTTGTGGGTGCAGTCAAGTACACTTTGCGGTTTTTGTCATGAGACCCACTCTTGCACGCAAGGTCGGTGCATTTGGTGCTCATTAATGGTAGGCATATTTGGTTGGTGGTTTCAACTTGGTTTTGTTCGATCTGGGCTGTCCGTTTTCCTGACCCTGGTTCGATTGGTGGCTCGTGTTTCTCCTAGTTTTCGTGCACATTGCTATTTGCACGGGTGTTCATTGATGGTGGGCATGGCTCAAGGATCCATCCCTTGGTTGTGTGCGATCCTAGGTCGATTTGATGGGGTCCTTTACTGCATTCATCTTTGAGCGGCGGGTTATTGCTGATTGTTGGGACCGATTTGGTTGGTGGCCGGGATTTCTTGTAACCATATATTTGTCTCACATGGGCCTATTGTTCTATAAGTATGGCATTTTTCCTCATTTGTAAGGGTTTGGTTAGATTGTAATCGGTAGAGATTGGAAGACTAAGTCAGAAGACTTGTAATCATTAGGTTTAGTAGTAGAGTAGCATTTTAGAAGATTAGAAGTTAGTTTTACATTTGAAGCAAGTTTTGTAACAAACCAGAATTGTTGCTAATATGATGATTTACTACAAAGTGCAGACATTGTGCTATGATTGGTGCCTCCTTTACATTGAATAATCTTGTATGTTTCGTGTTCTATCTTTCAAATCGCTTGGAAATGTTTGGATGTAGATTATATTTAGTTAGTAATGCTTGTGATTTAAGGCCTAAAGTGTTGTGGCGATCCTTGGTTCATATCTTGGGCAGCTTCTTGATTGTGAGAATGTTGTGCAAGGTCAACCTGTACCTCACATTTACGTGCTTAGTTCAACTATATACATTCATTTAGTCTTATTGAATGAATGCCTACAACCTGAAAATATTTAACACCTTAGAAGATTGCACTGTTCTCTGCAAGATTGTAGGTATAGCCTAGGTCTACCAAAAACTAGTTTAAGGGATTGGTCCATTCCAGGTATTTCATCATTTGCATGGTTAATCTTAGAAGTAGTGTTAACATTAGGACTTCGGAAACCCTCATCTTTTGTTATTTCTTTTATTAAACGGTTAGAACTAGAAATTTGAGCATCACTATATCTTAAAATATAATGAGTTTAGAGCTTCCAACTTTGTATGTAAGACCCCTTGTGATTACCAGCATATTCACATTTTATCACTGATTTTGTTCACTGCATGATCATAACTTGACACCCATGAATACCTTGGGGTTATCTCTATGTTCATAGAGATCAACCTTTTAAGAGAGATAGGATAAATTTTATTCTATCTGAGTTGTTGCCATGTAGAAACACCGAACAACAGGTCCTTTGTTCTATCAGATGCATGAATGAATTCTATGTGCACAAATATTGAAACCTATATGGAGTTGTAATACTGTGACTACACCTCACACTGTGGCTGTAGAGTGTAGTTCTCTACAAAGTCAACCACTGATACTATGCTACCAACTGGAAAGGTGTCCTTTCATAACTTGAATTGTGTTTCCAACCATTGGGCTCTATGGGTATGCATTGCATACTTAGATAGTACATTATCATGAAACATGTACATAAATTGATACACTAGAATCTTCTCAATAACCAAATCACACCTTTTTTCTTGAGACCCATCTTTTATAGCATATGCCACTACTTTATAATTCCCGAACTCTACTAGTTTCTATCCCACCTCATCTGTGCTTTCCATATGTTGACATACTGGCATATGCTGGAAGCCACCGCAATGCTCACATGAACCATCCAAACAGGTTGTCCTGTAGAATATTTGGCCATCCTCTATTTCACATAATTTTTTAAATAAGAACTCGCTTGAAGATTTTGGTGGGGCTTCTATGCCACAATCCTCCAAAACATCGTTAGTATGCAAATCTAAACATATAGAATGATAAACATCATAATGGTTAGAGAATTCAATATGTAGTCTACAACAACAGGTAGTGTGTGTGTGACTTATATTGACATAAAAAGGTTTAAGCATTTCAAAAAATATTTGACAAATACTAATTTGAGGAGAATCATTTTGAAATTTACAAAAAAATTGGGTTTGAGTTATATCCAAAAAATTCTTTGGATGTGGCTCACAGTTTCGACTACCGATTCTCCTTCTTACCACATCCCTTTGATTCAATAATGACCTTATGTTATTCTTCCAATACTCTTCAATTAGTGTTCTCAAGGCTTCAAAAAATTCTTTATCTTTTTTTGGCAGTCTCCCCGAGAATGTCCACAATTCATTTGAACTAGTGCCCTCAATTCTTTGCTACCTTTGAATGACTCTTGATAAAGTTTTTCTACTAATTCTCATTTGTTCACACATCTTTTTAATGAGATGAGCTCTTTTTTTTTGAGAACTTACCAAAGTCTATGTAATGACATGTCGGGTGATATTACTATCTTTGGAGCGTGAGGTCCTACCCACACTCTCATAAGCATCCATTAGATTCTTCACAATAGTGTTTTCACTTGATGCATTCGATGTTCTCAACCCAAGAGTCTTCATGATGTTTCTATACTTTACACCCCGCATCATTTCAACAAATAGTTGACATCTTGCAATGTCATTTATCCTTTCAAAGAAGAATTTCCAAATCTTATCAGCATATCTTCTACAAGTGCGTGTTCAAATCTTACCTTCCATGTGCTGCAAAATATCCTCATCAATATCAATCAATACTTTGGCTTTCTACACAATATTATAGGTGGTGTTCTCTTAGGTACATACATCTCAACATTAGGAATTTCATCAATATTTAATTGAGGTGGGATAGATTGTGTACCTTCGATCGAGGGTGGAGTAGACGATATAACTTGAGGTTCATGTGGGGATGATGGCATACCTTCTTTGTCGAATCCGAGTGATGATGTACTCTCCACTTGATATGCGTTCGTTGGTGTCTAATAATATTCACTTATGGTAGATGGTGTCCCTCAATATTCACTTGTGGTATATGGTGTCCCTCCATATTCACTTGTGGTAGATGGTGTCCCTCCATATTCACTTGTGGTTAATGGTGTCCCTTCATATTCACTTGTTGTAGAGGGTCTGTCTCCAACTATGGTTTCCAAATATGTCTTACCACAATGCTTTCACATTCATGCCTTTTGTGCTACCAATTCCTTTTCTCTTTTTGACGGTTGAGGTTCCTCTTCAATTGGCTTGTTTTTGTCAATTGTTTCCAATTTATTCTTTTCATGATATGCCGCAAATGATCTCTCTCCTTTTGTTTGAAGGTTCCATAATCTTCGTCTATTAGTTTCTTCCTTGTTCGTTTCTTCGGTATGGTGAATAATTTTACCTGTAGCATGGTAATGAGACAAATATTAGTTCCTCAAAAATGTATCCATTCAAATAAATCAAAATATATTTCATTCAAGACTTCATAAAGAATACTTACAATCATCATGTACAAGAGTATTTCTAGTATAGACAAAGGTAACATGAATTTTTTCAATGGAATGCCTTAAAGAGATGTGGTAATGTGGCATGCCATGATTGCAAGATAGGCTCAAAATGGAAGCATGGAAAAGCCATGTGGTATGTACATCCATAATAAAGGATTGAGAAATGATGTTTTATTTTACTTCCTTAAAACTTATGTCATATATATGTGTATACAAAATGTGGAAGCATACATGGTGCAGGGGCACCATTGAATGTAAATTGGCCCATTCCACTCACTGTGATACTGTAATTGGTGGAATGGCTCCACATCATCGATAAATAGGTGAGGGAATGTTGTTTGTGTGCAGGGGAGGTCTAAAAGGGTGTTGGGCATGAAGCCCTAGAGTGAAATTTTGAGTTTTCCATGAGATTTCAAGTGGTTTTGATATGCTAAAGTGTGTTTTGTGTTGGGGAATCATGGTTTCTTATTGAATTGAGTTTGTGCAAGAAATTTTAGACCTATTTGAAGTATTCATAATATTGTGTGAGGGTTGGATGAGTGTTTTCAATAAACCCCTAGTTTCTTGGGTAAAAAGGAGGGTTTTGTGATTTGACACTTTGATGAGTGATTTTATGAAAAAAAATGGTGGAATCCTTGGTTTTATAACATATAGACTGCTACCCAATGTATTTTTGTGTTTTGGAAAAGGATTTAAGATAAGGTCCTTTGTAAAAGAGGCCTAATTTGAGGCCTACTTGGTGTAGAAATCCATTTTTGATGAAGTTATAACAAAGAAGCCTATTGTGGCTTGTTGATATGTTATTGTGTGCCCTTTTGGGACTTTGAAAAGGGTTAGGTCTTTGTCTAATAAGACCTTCTCTAATATATATACTTGGTTGAGTGAGTTAGTTATGCTACAAGAATTGGTGAAAGTGAAGAATCTTATGAATTTTTAATTGTGAATTATTGTTGTTGGTTGATTTTGTGTTGAGTTGTGTTACATGACCTCCCGTGATTTCATCAATACACAAGGTAAGTCAATTTTTAAATAACAAAATGCCTCAAAGAGATGTGGTTTTGGTGCACTAGGGGGGTTTGAGAGTCTAAGAAGGTTCATTATGACTAATACATAATTTAGGCTTTGTAGTTCAGTAGAGTAGGTTAGTTTTAGGCTATCTACCTTATGTGCATGTTGTTTTGTGCAGGGGAAAACAAGAATCCATAATTTGGTTGTTGTCCTCTCAAGCAATATAGGAGTTTTCCAATGAAAATGGATGGTTACATGTTGGTGATTGAGGAAAGAGAATTCAATGAGACTCTAAGTTTGTTCCTAAAGCATGGGCAAACATTTCTAAATGTTTTTCAAGTAGTGGCAAAGCATGTGAAGTTTTGGAGTATGGTTTTCTAATAAACCCTCATTTGGAAAGCTTGTTTGGGAGCATAAAGTAAGGGTTTTGTTGAACAACGTTTATTTGAGCCTTTCCATTCCTAAAATTGGTTGAATTTTGTGTTTTATGACCTGGCTAAAGACTATTTGGAGTTATAAGGTGTTTTGGTGGTGATTTTAGGATACTTCATTTATAAATTTGGCCTAATTTGAGGCTTATTCCAGCATTCAATCAAGTTTTTTGATGTTTATTTCAAAACAAGTTTAATTGACATTAAGGCATGTGAATGTATGTCAAAATGGGATTCAAATTGTTCCTTTAGGTTTGAAAGATACAAAATGACTGAAGATGGATCATCTGATTTAAGGGTTTGGTGACCTTGTAATATGGTGGATAGTTTGCTACAAGGAGTGAATATGATAAAACAGTGAAAAGGTTGATTGTTTATGTTTGGAAACTATTTAAAATATGTTGGAAAATATGTCTCAATGCTTGATAGAAGTTAGAAAGGCTAACTTGTGGAATTTTTTGTTTTGAACAAAGTTGACTCCTTGTGCAAAATGATGTTATAACTGCAAGAATTAAAGAGCTTGATGGATCAGTAGTTTTTAAATGTGTATTTGGATTATTTAAATCAATAACATGCTGATTATAGTGTCTTGGATGTTTGGATAAAGGTTGGCAGAAAGAATCCATGATTTGTTGTTATTTTTCCATGTAAGTTGCATTGAAGAGTGAATTAGTGAATCATGAAGGAATTGAATGGTTCTGAGTTTCTAATAAGGTTTATGCTATGTTACAATCAATTTTATGATGGTTAATCTATTTTTGATTCTAACAAAGAGGTTGATCCAAGTTCTAATGTTTTGTGGAAATATGAAATCAAGTGAAATTGGAGGATTTTGATGAAAAGATGACTGAGTTTGTTGGTTGATCTCCAATTTAAGTTAGGTTCAGAATTACCCTTGATGATTTATGGATCCTAGTAGATGCTCTGCATCAGGTTTAAAAAAGTAATTGGCAAGTGTATATAATTGTGTAATTTAAAATGTGCATTGACAACCTAAGGTTATAATGACAAACAAATAATGATCAACATGGAATATGCAAAATAACAAAAATGAAAGCAAGCCATAATAGACTGAAAGAAAATGTGTAAAGACTTCACATACCTAAACAACCAGAGCTTCAAATGGAGGAGTTCAAAAAAATTGTGTAGCATTCGATTCTTCTTTCTTCAAAATCCTCAATAATTTGACTTTTTCAAAAGCTTTATTCCCCTCCAAATTTCAATTGTATATAACTTTTGAATGGAATTCAGACATGAATTGATATTATATGCCTTTCAATGTGAAAACAATGCTATTTCATGTGGTGGAATGTGAAAAAAATTCATACACACTTCACAACATCATCACAAAGCGTATTTTTGTCATCACACGCGTAAAATCGGGAGAATATGCAGAATCTGGGCCTTGAGATCATGAGAATATTGATTTTTTTACCATTTTTAGTGCAAGACAAAACACGCTCGTGTTATAACATGAGCACATTATG
Organism: Sequoiadendron giganteum; assembly: GCA_007115665.2. NCBI lineage: Eukaryota > Viridiplantae > Streptophyta > Pinopsida > Cupressales > Cupressaceae > Sequoiadendron > Sequoiadendron giganteum. The sequence goes on from CM021100.1 coordinate 711,662,722, forward strand.
TCTTGCTAAAATGGCCATATCTCTACTTCTTCAAAATGCACTTGCGTTATGTGAAAGATGATTTTTTTAATAGATTTATTTTCTCTCTTTTTCCATACCCTCTACCCTAATTCTATATCTCTCCCTGTACCCTTATAGTAGAGGAGATAGAGCTGAGTGTGTTTGTGTGTGTGAGAGAGAGAGAGGTAGAGGGAGGGAGATGATAGATATATAGTAGAGAGGGAGGGGGGTTGAGGGTTTAAGGGTTTAAGGGCTTAGGGTTAAGGGTAGAGGGTTAAGGGTTTACAGTTTAAGGGTAAAGGGTATAGGGTTGAGAGAGAGAGAGAGAGAGACATGGGGAGAGTGGGAGAAAGAGAGAGTGGGAGAGAGGGAGAGGGAGTGGGATGGAGGAGGAGAGGGAGAGTGGGAGGGGAGGGAGAGTGGGAGAGAAGAGGGAGGAGAGGGAGAGAGGGATGGAGAGGGAGAGTGGGAGAAAGGTAGAGTGGGAGTGATTGAACAATGAGAGAGAGACCTAAGAGAGGGAGAGGGGTAGGAGGGAGAGATTTTAGAGAGAGAGAGGGAGTGGGAGAGAGATAGAGGGTAGAGGTTTAAGAGTTTGTGTTTTAAGGGTAGAGGATGTAGGGTTGAGAGAGAGAGTGGGAGAAAGAAAGAGTGGGATAGAGGAGAGAGAGAGTGGGAGAGATGGAGATAGAGAGGGAGGAGAGAGGGGGAGAGTGGGAGGGAGTGGGAGAGAGGGAGAGTGGGAGGGAGAGGGAGAGTGGGAGAGAGAGAGAGAGGGGTAAAAAGAGGGAGAGAGGGGGAGAAAGAGGGAGAGGGGGTAGGAAGGAGATATTTGAGAGAGAGAGAGGGAGTGGGAGAGAGATAAAAGGTAGAGGGTTAAGAGTTAAGGGTTTAAGGTTTAAGGGTTTAAAGGGTTAAGGGTTAAGGATAGAGGTGAGAGAGATAGGAGTGAGAGAGAGAGAGACCTAAGAGAGAGGGGGTAGGAGGGAGAGTCTCAACCCTTAAACCCTCTACCATCTACCCTATAAACACTTAAACACTCAACCCTAAACCCTAAACCCCCAAACCTCAACCCTCAAACCCTAATCTCTGAACCCCTATACCCTCTTAATATCTCAACCCCCAACCCTTAACACTTAAACCATAATCCCTCATCCCCTATACCCTCTTAATCCCTCAACCCTTAAAACCTAATTCCTCAACCCCTATACCCTCTCAATCTCTCAACCCTCAACCCTTAAACTCCAATCCCTCAACCCCTATACCATATTAATTCCTCAACCCTCAACCCTTCAACCATAATCCCTCAACCCCTCAACCCTCTTAATCCCTCAACCCTCAACCCTCAATCCTCAACCCTTAAACCCTAATTCCTCAACCCCTATACCCTAATAATCCCTCAACTCTCAACCCTTAAACCCTAATCCATCAACCCCTATACCCTCTTAATCCCTCAACCCTTAAACCCTAATCCTTCAACCCCTATACCCTCTTAAACCCTCAACCCTTAAACCCTAATCCCTCAACCCCTATACCCTCTTAATCCCTCAACCCTCAACTCTCAACCCTTAAACCCTAATCGCTCAACCCCTATACCCTCTTAATCCCTCAACCCTCAACCATCAAACCTTAAAACCTAATCCCTCAACCCCTATACCCTCTTAATCCCTCAACCATCAACCCTACACCCTTAAACCCAAATCCCTCAACCTCTATACCCTCTTAATCCCTCAACCCTCAACCCTTAAACCCTAATCCCTCAAACCCTATACCCTCTTAATCCCTCGACCCTCAACCCTCAACACTTAAAAACTAATCCCTCAACCCCTATACCCTCTTAATCCATCAAACCTCAACCCTCAACCCTTAAACCTTAATCCCTCAACCCCAATACCCTCTTAATCCCTCAACCCCAATACCCTCTTAATCCCTCAAGCCTCAACCCTCAACCCTTGAACCCTTTGAACCTAATCCTCAACCCTATAATTCTCTTAATCCCTCAACCCCTATAATTCTTAATCCCTCAACCTCAACCTCAACCTCAACCTCAACCCTCAACTCCTTAACCCTTAAACCCTAATCCCTAAACCCCTATACCCTCTTAATCCTTCAAACCTCAACCATCAACCCTTAAACCCTAATCCCTCAACCCCTATAACCTCTTAATCCCTCAAACCTCAACCCTAAACCCTTAAACCATAATACCTCAACCCCTATATGCTCTTAATCCCTCAACCTTAAACCCTAAACCTTTTAACCGTAATCCCTCAACCCCTATACCATCTTAATCCCTCAACCCTCAACCCTCAACCCTTAAACCCTAATCCCTCAACCCCTATACCCTCTTAATCCCTCAACCCTCAACCCTCAACCCTTAAACCCTAATCCCTCAACCCCTATACCCTCTTAATCCATCAACCCTCAACCCTTAAACCCTAATCCCTTAACCCCTATACCATCTTAATCTCTCAACCCTCAACCTCCCTAAAACCCTATTCCCCAACCTCTATAATTCTTAATCCCTCAACCTCAACCCCTTCTCAACCCTTAAACCGTGAATCCTCAACCCTTATACCCTCTTAATCCCTCAACCCTCAACCCTTAAACCATAATACCTCAACCCCTATACTCTCTTAATCCCTCAACCCTCAACCCTTAAACCCTAATCCCTGAACCCCTATAACCTCTTAATCCCTCAACCTTCAACCCTTAAACCCTAATCCCTAAACCCCTATACCCTCTTGATCCCTCAAACCTCAACCCTCAACCCTTAAACCATAATCCCTCTACCCCTATATCCTCTTAATCCCTCAACCCTTAAACCCTATTCCCTTAACCCCTATACCCTCTACCCTATACATTGGACCCTCAACCCTAATCCCATAACCATTTACCCTCAATCCTCTACCCTCAACCTTAAACCCTCTACCCTCTACCCTATAAACCCTTAAGCCCTCAACCCTAAACCCTCAACCCTTAAACCCTAAACCCTTAAAACCTCTAACCTCTACCCTCATTCCTCATTGCTCTACCCTCAACCCTAATACCCCAACCCATAAAACCCTAAACTCACTTAGTAAACTCTCTACCCTAATCCCTCAACCCTCTCGACTCTTAATCCCTCAACCCTTAAACACTAATACTCAACCCCTATACCCTCTACCCTATACATTGGACCCTCAACCCTAATCCCCCAACCCTATACCCTCAATCCTCTATCCTCAACCCTAAACCCTCAATCCTTAAACCCTCAAACCTATACCATCTACCCTATAAACCATTAAACACTCAACCCTAAACTCTAAACCCTCAACCCTTAAACCCTCTACCATCTACCCTCAATAATCTACCCTCTACCCTCAACCCTAATCCCTCAACCCCTATACCCTGTACCATATACATTGGACCCTCAACCATAATCCCCCCAACCCTATACCCTCAATCATCCACCCTCAACCTTAAAACCTCTACCCTCTACCCTCTACCCTATACATTAAACACCCAACCCTCAATTCTCAACCCTCAACCCTCAAATCCTAAACCCTCAACCCCGATACCCTCTACCCTATACATTGGACTCTTAACCCCAAACCTTTAGCCATATGTACCCTCAACCCTAATACCTCAACCCTATATGCTCAACCCAATACCCTAATCCCTCAACCCTACAGGTCATCAACCGTATACCCTCTATTCTCAATTCTCTACCCTATACATTGGATCCTCAACCCTCATATATCTATGTCCCTCCCTCCTCTTCTCTCCTTCTCTCTATCCATCCATCCCTCCCTCTCTACCCCAATATATCTACCCTCAACCCTCAACCCAATACCCTATACCCTAAACCCTAATCCCTCAATCGTTACACCCTTAAATCTAAGAAAACTCTCTACCCTAATCCCTAAACCCTCAACCCTTAATCCCTCAACCTTTAAACCCGCAACCCTCTACCCTCAACCCTTAAACCCTAATCCCTCACGCCCTGTAACCTCTAACCTATACATTGGACCCTCAACCCTAATCCCTTGAACCTATACCCTATACCCTCAATCCTCTACCCTCAACCTTAAACCCTCAACCCTCAACCCTCAACCCTCAACCCTCAACCCTTAAACCCTAAACCCTAAACCCTTAAACCCTCTACCCTCTACCCTATACATTAAATCATCAACCCTCAACCCTTAATCCCTCAACCCTCAATCCTTAAACCCTAAACCCTCAACCCTTATACCATCTACCCTTTAAATTTGACCCTCAACCTAATCCTTCAACCATATACCCTCAAACCTATACCCTAAACCCTCTACCCTCAACCATAAACCCTTCAACCCTAAACCCTTAAACCTTCTACCATATACCCTCAACCAAATACCCTCTACCATTGAACCTAATCCCTCAACCCTCAACCTTTAAACCCTAATACCCTAGAAACCATCAACCCTATAGGTCTTCCACCCTAATCCCTCAACCCCTATCACTTTCTCTCTATCTATACATCTCACCTCTCCCTCCCTCCCTATCTCCTACCCTCTCTAATTGTTTCTATCTACCCTCTCCCTCTTTCTATGTACCTCTCATTCAATCAATCCCTACCACCCTCTCTCGCTCTCTCTATCCATCTCTCTCTATGTCCCTCCCACTCTCTCCCACTCCCTCTCTCTCTCTCCCACCCCCTCTCTCTCTTAGGTCTCTCCCTCTGGAAACCTACCTAGGTAACTATCTCTCTGTCTCTCTCCCCTCTCTCTATCTATCTCTCCCACCCTACCAAAATAATTCCCTCCCACTCCACCCCCCTCTTTCTCTACCTCTATCAGGTCACTCCCTCCCACACCCTCTCCCTCTCTCAGGTCTATCACTCACACTCCCTTTCTCTCTCACTCCCTCTCTCTCACACTCCCTCTCACTACCTATCTCTCAAGTCTCTCCCTCTCATCCCCCCTCACACTCTCAAGTCTCTCCCTTTGGAACCCTACCTACATAAATCTCTCTTTCTCTCTATGTCTCTCTCCCCCCTCACACTCTCAAGTCTCTCCCTTTGGAACCCTACCTACATAACTCTATCTTTCTCTTTGTCTCTCTCCCTCTCTCCCTCTCTCTCTCCTTCTCTCTAAATTATCTCTCTCCCATCCCCCCCCTCTCTCTCTCTCTCCCTCCCTCTATCCCTCACACCCTACCTAGCTAAGTCCCTCTCACTCCAAACCCTTCTCTACCACTCCCTCTCTCTTAAACTCTCACTTCCACCCCCTCTCCCTCTCTCCAGACTCTCTCTCTCTTAAAATTCTCCCTCCCTCTAAAGACATATGTAAATACATACATACTTACCTTCGTACAAGAATAATACATATGTACATACAATCCTACATCCATACAAGCATACATACATACATGTGTCGATACGATCTTACATATATATAGGCATACATACAATATACATGCATTGATACATACAAGCATACATACATACATACATACAAGCATGCATACATGACATACAAGCATACATATACATACAAACATACAAATATATCAGAATACATTCAATAGAGTGGAATTTAACATAAAGGAAGACGTAACGCGAGCGCGTTATAATGCGCTCGCGTTATGTCTTGGTTGACATGTTTCCCATAGAAGCAAAAAACCATGTCAAAACTGAGATATAACGCGAGCGCGTTATAACACGCTCGTGTTATATATTTCTTTGGGAACCTCCAAGCCTTAGGATTGGTATTTTCCTTAGAATACCAATCCAAAGGCTTGGAGGACATTCCCAATGACCAGAAATGTGTTTTTGCAAATTCTACAATATTTCACATAATCGAGTTCATGCTCACTGTCAGGATTGCACGTGGTTCAATATCAAACAAATCAAATATCTGGGTAATGTTACGTTCTCTCTTAGCTATCGAACGATGTAATTATTTTCACTTTCTAACAATGTTAAGCCTTTCATCCATAATTTATTTTGTTTGTATGTCTCTTTTTTACCAAAAAGAAGCGTTTGGTGTTTTTTTCGTTATAAATTAACCGCTCATCAAAATTTCAAATAAATTACATTTTTAGAAACTAGACTCCATTCTACAATTTTTTTTTAAAAAAAAAATTCAATTATTTTCAAAACTTTGTAGGGGTAGCACGGCCAAAATTCTATTTTTCAAGAAGTGTCCACTTCGAAAATTAGTAAAAAATCAAATATTCATTAAAAAATTATCAGAAAAATCATGCATCAACTACATACTGTTAGCTAACTTCTAATCATAGAGATTTTAAAAATACTAAAAAAAAGTACATCATGCTAGGTCATACAAGAGTTGCTATGTTATATTTTTTTGACAAAAAAAAACACCAATTTGTGTACATCCCTCGTTTGAACTGCTTAATCTCAACCATTTTAAAAATAAATTAGTAGTTTAGAAAGTAGACTCAGAGCACTCCGATCCTTGTTTTTGTTCCATGTCAAAATTTTGAGTGTAACTATCCTCAATTTCACATCCAAGGTCAGTATTTCTTGATTTCAGAAAAAACGTGTCCACTTAAGTCCCCTTTTTGGGAACCATCTTGGTGCACTTACCCAGGGGGATGAATCAATTGTATATTAAAACATCAAAAACCTCGTTAACATTTAGATATTTATTAGCCCTTAAACCCTTAATCAGATTTATCTAGAAAGTTAGCAAGAGAAACAACAACACATCAAAATACCATGCACAATAGAAGACCATATTTACATGGAAAACCCAAGAAGGGAAAAACCATGGTGAGGATTAGATCATAATATAAAGTAATAGTAACACCAAATATAATAGGCTCATTTCCCAAAAGAAAGAAGGGCTCATTGCTAAAGGAATCACACTCCAAAAGAAATAAGATAGAAGAAGGGTTGGCTCACTGCCAATTTGAACTACTAATAATGCATATTCTCTTATGCTGAAGGTCTAGTTCCACTGAAGCACAAACAAATCATTCTACAAACTAAAATGTAGAAACCTTCTACTCATTGCATATGAGAGTCATAGGCATTAAATCTCACACTCAAATCACCACACTTGATCACTTTTGCATCTTTCGTATCACACACACTCACACCTTAATCCACACAACAACTCACCTTGTATTTATACCATCTATGACCTAAAATAAGCTCAATTAGGTTAGTCTTAAGGAATTGTATGCACCTCAACCATGCAACATCAAATAGGTTGGCACCAAACACTTCCCCAGTGTAAATAAGTGAAGGCAAACCATGCCACAAATTAACTGGGACACAAATCTACACTGACATGCTTCTCAACACTTCCACAAACAATCATCCTCCACAATTAGTGCTAGTATGTCAACTCATCCAAACTTGCACTAAAACTAACAAGTGACCACAAACATGCCTCTCCAGGTCTAGAAACATCTTGTGGACCATAGAACATCAATCCAAAACATCTCAGAATATTCCACATCATCAAAATATTTTCCGCTACTATTGCAACCACTTTAAACTTAAAAAAACCTTTATTCTATGGAAGCAAACACATTGACACAAACATCCAACTCATCAAATAATCCTGTGAAACACTAAAACACTTGAAAATTCAAGAGAAGGTAGATACAAACAATATAAACATGTTCCCAGATCTGCAAGCTGAGAACCTTCACCACAAAGAAAAATCATTTCTCCTAGACACCCTATTTCACCAGAAAAATATTATACTATCAAACACAACTTTTATTGCAAAAGGATCTAGAACCTAAAACTCTTGATATAGAACCTTTGAACACTTGTATTCATCATATCTGAAAAATGTAGGAATATATTTAACCTTGAATAAATGTGGAGAAGAACACTAAACAACACTCTATCACATTGAACTTTCTTTTATTCAAATTTTCTCAAAGGAACCTGGAAACCAAGTAAACCAACGGCATCAACAATACTACTAACATCTCTGCAAAATATCTGCAACATCTGCAATACCTCCCATCAACTATGGCACATCCAACTATCACAAATTCTACAACTATACTAAAGTAAGACATCAATGACAACACCAACAACATTGTGTTGACATCAATATCAACAACTCTAGGCTTCCAACAACTCCAATGTTAGGGGTTGACATCATCAACACCAGCATCATTCCAAAACTCTCTTCATACAAAGGGTTGACATCAATGACAACACCCAAATAACTCACAAACAACTCAAGCTTCCAATATGTAGCATGCCCAAAAATTCTAGAGAATCTATCCTTGTAATTTATTACACACCATTTTACAATGCTAAAGGTAAAATTATAAAAAAGGACTAGGCCACATATCATCTATTATGTTAGATACAATCAATACAATGATATTAAAAACTATTCTAGAGATAAGATGACATTATGCATTCCATTTAGAGTATTGAAGATAATTTGTTAAGTGGCTAACCAAGATGGGTTCAACATTTCTTTTATATAATGCACATATTGCCAAAGTTGAAGCCATTTTTTATCCTCAAGTTGATGCAAATTGGGGGAGCATTAAGAATTTTCCAATGAGCTTGATGCTTACTTTTATGAAGAGAAGAACAATATAAATGAAATATATTTTGAAATAAACATAAATTGGCATAGAAAGAATGTATGATATTGGGATTGATCTAAAGCATAAAATAACTCTAATAAATATGCAAGAACATTTAGACAACATATTTTTGAAACAACCCATCCATGTCTTCTTTCTAGAAAAGAGTAATATAAATTAAAAAAATAGATTTTTTTAAGATTAAGTTGGTTTTTGAGGGACCATATACTTGAAATTAAGCTAGTTTTGAAACCATGAATTGCAAAAATAGTTAAACAAAGAGAAAAAATCAATAATGAAATTCATGGTGATGGTCAAGAGGATTGAACAAAAAACTATTGTATTTGTTCCTCACAAGTGGAGCCAAAAAAAAATCCTTTTATAAAAATATGATTAATAAAACATTAGTGTGATTATACAACAAAAAAATTAGTAATGATTCATTGAAAATCAAAATTTTCATTGTTGCATCACTACAAAAGTTGCATAGAATGCAAGAAATTCTATAAATTAATTTTCTAACTACCATGCAAATATTTAAGAGTACTTCCTTTGGATTCAAACAAAGTGGATAGTCTAAGGAAAAAGTATGAGAAACTCTAACTTTTTCCTATTGATGATACATCTTCAATGATTTACTCTCAAATATTGTACAACATATATAGTAGGCTTAATCAAATCAAGGACACTGATAACAATTCATTCAAAAATTTGGTTATAGTTTTTTGTGGTGATTTGTACCAAGCTCAACCTATTCTTGATACAAGGATATTTGAACAAACTATTACATAGGGATGGGGGTTGAGGTTGTACGATTTGGGGTTTAAGGTGTAGGGTTGAGGGTTGAGGGATTAGGGCTTAAGTATAGGGTTGAGGATTGAGGGTTTACAATTGAGGGATAATGTTCAATGTTGATTGTCTAAGGTATAGGGTTTAGGGTTTAAAGTTGAGGTCTTAAGGTATAGGGAAGAGAGTTGAGGAATTAGGGCATATGTATAAGGCTGAGGGTATAGGTTATAGGGTTGAGGGTTGAGGGATAATGTTCAGGGTTGAGTGTCCACGGTTAAGTGTATAGGGAGTAGGTCCATTAGGGTTTAAGATATTGGGTTGATGGATTATGGCTTAAGTATAGGGTTGAGGGTTGAGGTTATAGGGTGTAGGCTTTAGGGTTTAAAGGTTGAGGGTTGGGGGTTTAAGGGTTGAGGGTTTAGGGTTTAAGGGATCAGGGTTAAGGGTTGAGGGATTAGGGTTTGAGGGTTGAGGGATTAGGGTTTAAGGTATAGGGTTGAGGATTGAGGGATAAGGTTTAGGGTTGAGGGTTGAGGGTTGAGGGTTGAGGGATAGGGTTTATGGTTTAGGGTTGAGGGTTAAGTAATTAGGGCTTAAGGGTTGATTGTTTAAGGGTTAAGGGTTTAGTGTTTAAGGGTTGAGGGTTTAAAGGATTTGGGTTTAAGGGTTGAGGGTTTAATGGATTAGGGTTAGGGTTGAGGTTTTAACGGTTAAGAGATTATGGTTTAAGGTATAGGGTTGAGGGATTAGGGTTGAGGGTTTAATGTATAGGGTTGAGGGTTAAGGGTTGAGGGTTTAGGGTTGAGGGATTAAGGTATAGGGTTGAGGGATTAGGGTTGAAGGTTTAATGTATAGGGTAGAGGGTTGAGGGTTTAAGGGTTGAGGGTTGAGTGATTAGGGTTGAGGGTTGAGGGCTTAGAGTTTAAGGTATAGGGTTGAGGGATTAGGTTTGAGGGTCTAATGTATAGGGTAGAGGGTTTATAGGTGAGGGTTCAAAGTTGAGGGATTCAAGGTTTAAGGTATAGGGTCAAGGGATTAGGGTTGATGGTTTAAGGTATAGGAATGTAGAATGAGGTTGTATGGTTTAGGGTTTAATGTATAGGGCTTAGGGTTTAGGGTTAAGATATAGGGTATAGTGTTAAGTGTTGAGGGTATAGGGTATAGTGTTAAGGTATAAGGTATATTGTATAGGGTTGAGGGATTGAGGTATAGGGTTGAGGGATTGAGGGTATAATGCATAGGGTGAAGGGTTGAGGGATTGAGGGTATAAGGCATAGGGTTGAGGGTGTATGGTATAGGCACTACAATGAATCCATGTGATTTTCTCCATATTTTTCTCTATTTTTTGCTTTCACCCACTGTTTTAATGTATTTTTTGCTAATTTTTGAAAACGTTGGTGCTATTTATTGGGATGGTGCTATTTTTGGCATTTATTTGTGCCAATCAAGACAAGTCGGCTCTAATTTAGGCACTAATTTGCACCAAAATTAGATCCGCCTTTATTTATGATATTGGCTTCGAGTGTGGCGCCACCATTAGCGCCACCTTTGGCTTTGAGTTTAGCTTTGAGTTAGCACCACTTTTAGCTCTAACTTTAGCTTCGATTTTAGCTTCGGGTTTAGTGTCAGTTTAGACACCCTATGTCGAAGAGACTTATTTATATGTCTCATCGATGATGTAAAATAGTGAAATGTCAACAAGATATGGGCATATCAAGGAGATAATCACTTACGTCACATCGATAAGGTATATCTACAAGTGCTCGGTGAAACACAACTCTTGGATATAATGAAGTAATGTCGATGAGACATTGAGATATCGGTAAGACAAATAAGATTGTCTCATCCACAATCTTCAAGTAATGATCAAAATAATACACAACTAGACCACTGAGAAGGTGAGAAACATATGTAGTAGAGTGGTATACACTACAACCCTTCAACAAGAAGCCTTGAGCAAGGTAGTAGTGTAGTAAACAACTGAAGTGAAGGGAAAAAAACCACCATACTACAACAATAATCATGAGTCTCCCTGACATGGTAGAGTTACACCGATATATAAATAAATACCGCCGACAAAAAATATCGATGAGACAGTGGCATATTAGCAAGAGATATAACTTGTATCATCGACACCAACAACCAACATCAGAGGAACACAAGATCTAATGTTGATGAGACATTGAGATAATGGTAAGACAAATAAGATTGTCTCATCGACACTCTTCAAGTAATGATAAAAAAAATACACTGCTATACCATCAGGAAGGTTAGCAACAAATATGGTAGAGTGGTATACACCACAACCCCACAACAAGAAGCCTTGATCAAGGTAGTAGTGCGGTAAACAGTAGAAGGGAAGGGAAAAACACTGCCATACCGTAGTGGGTATAATAAGAGATGGTGGTAGTACGATAATCGTGACATCATTACAATTTACAACAGTAAATGTATAAAATCATGTCAATCATAATCCATTTGAATAAATCATTTAAGGAATCAAGAATATAGCCTGCAAAAATACTCTAAAACTCTAATAAACATACTCTAAAAATTTCGTTGAAATCTTATTTTCAGGCATAGCCCGCCAGAATGGAGTTTTCATTTTAATAAACATACAATAAAACCTTGGTTGAAGCCTTATTTTTCAGGCGTAGCCTACCAAAATGGAGAAGTGTTTCAATAAAGAATGATAAAGAATGGTAAGGAGATGTGTGTGATAGGAGGCAAAGGATTCATTTTTGTTTATTTCATTCCTGCTATGATCAACAAGGGTTACAATGTTTGTGCTACTATTTGTAATCCATGTATTTAATTGACATATGTTTGCATAATCTCAAATTCCTTCAGATGCTTTTGACGTATCAATGTATCTTATATAGGGTTTAGAATGACTTCTTTTAATTTTAAAAAATAAATTAGATGCTTTTGAAGTATCAATGTGTCCTATATAGGGTTTAGAATAATTTCTTTTAATTTTAAAAAATAAATAAATGATGTATTTTGCTGTGATTAGGTAATGTGGAGATCTCCTAAATCTTCCCTAGCACACTGCCCTCTTTCACACTATGTTCATTACTCCAGCTGCTAGGGTTTTGCATTTGACATCTTTAATATCTTCATGATAGTGGCTTTTAAATAGATCTCAATCTTTGCTTTAATCTTTATCGTGGTAACCCTTGAGTTCCATAATCCACTTTCAATCTCTTCTAAGAACGTTGTCTTAAGCTAGACTAAATAGTATGCATATAAAGCAAGTCCTTCATACCTGCCATTGTTCCAAACCACCACTCACCGCATTGCTTAAAATGTTTCCTCCATAAGCACAATAGCGTGTTTTAAAATCATGGTTTCCAGTGATTGAACATTAAGGTCACTACTTTCATCAAGATATAATGATATTTTTGTCTTCAAACTTAAGGCATTATGCAGGATAAAATTGTGAATTGTTTGTTGTGTACAATTTGATTTTCTTGCACATTTACTGCTTTGCTAACTTCCTTTAAGGTTGGATATTGCACCATCAACTGCAATCTCAAACAACTCACTCATTGTCACTTGAAGATTCCTTTCATGAGCATCCTTGTATAAAACCAAACTATGCCCTATAGACTACCTACTTACTTACTAATATAGGGGACTCATTATTTCATGGTATTTTAAGTTTTATTTAGAAGGGCTTAATATGTGGCATTTTTATGTGCAGGAAGAATAGATTGTGATGCAATGTTTGGGTATGGACGGTTAAGGGAAAATTGGATTGCTATCAGTGTCATAACTAGGTTGGATTGTACATTGAGCTGGTGTGAAACACTTCTAGGTGTTTTCACTTCGAAGCAGAACTTGTGTGTAGGAATTTCCAAATATCTAACAAAGGAAGCTCCTACATTCTAAAGATAAAATCATAAATTTTCTTATCCAGTTTTTGATCCAACCTTACATTTTTAATATCCGATAGAGAAAGTTTTTACATTCTAAAGATAAAATCACAAATCTGCTTATCCAACTTCTAATCTAATTTGAGGCCGTGAATATTGAACAAAGAAATTTCCTATATTCTAAAGATATAATCATAAATTTTATTGGTCCAATTTGAGATCCAATTTCAAGTCGTGAAGCTCCAACAGAGAAAGTTCCTACATTCTAAAGATAAAATCATAAATATGTTTGGTCCAATTTGAGGTCCAATTGTAAGGATTTGTCTTTTTAATTATACTTTCTGACATTTGTCTTGATACAAATTGTTACTTTAGAATTATGGTATTTATTTTCTTCTAATGTTTCCAACCCTCATTTTAGGGAAGAGCTCTGAAGATGGTTCCTTTAGATGGAGACTACACTTTTCCACTATAGGTTCCATTTAGAAACACCAGAAGCTCAGGTACTGTCATACTTAGGTACAACATAGTTTGAGGTTACCTTGTTCTCCTTGATACAAAATGTTGTCTTTCAATCCCTCTTAAGCAACATTCACTATTATGGACTTCATCATTTTACCTTTCATGCATTCAATTTAATTTGTTATGTGGAAACATGTTGTCTTTGTCTTTGCAAGTGATGACTATTGTGTAAGATTTTAATCTACATGACTTCCCCTCATGTTCAATTCTTGTGATTGTTATGATGCTTGGGGACGCTTAATTTTAACTAGACTATTAATGAAAACTATCTTGGAATCCTTGATGATCAGTTTTGTCAAATCATGGCTATGTTGATAGTGGAATGTTCTTATTAATAAGGATAAATCTTTATCAATAAGGTGATTACCCCTTACCAACATACTCCGCTATCCTTGCAAAGATTTATCTTTAATGCTTCATGGATGGTTTACTTGTGATTATCCTTCTCAAATGAAACAATAGGGAAACAGGCTAGGCTTAGCCCTTGTGGGAACCACATTTCACCCCACATGCTATAACCAGATAAACAAAACAACAACCTAATTTTATCGATACCTGCACAATGAGAAAACATGTTAGATAAAACCGAGCATATGATAGATATTTTTAATAACTTTCTTATTTTCCTGGACATCTATGGTATACAAGTTATTTGAATGCATATGATGATCAAATTATATGTTTATAGATATATGCAAATATTTTGACTAGTGATCCTTCATTGCTCTAACAACACTCTTTTCACTCAAATGTAGGGAACCTAGGAGCAGCAAGGAATACATAAACTTGGAGGATTAGACAAGTGGGAAGACTGAAGATGATGCAAAATAAAGAAACCGGGATTCATCATTGAGGCAATGATGGGTCCCCTTTCTCTTTATGTGCATTTTTATCTTTTGTATCTATAAATGTATAGTTTTTCGATTATATGCATTCAAATAGTGAGTTCCACGACTTGTGTGGAACAACATACATTTACATTATCAATAAAGACTACATTTTTGAAAGGATTGTGCAATCTTTCCTATATTATATGCATCTGCATAAGTGCAATCTAGTAATGTAATCTTCTAATTTTCTTTATGCACATGAATGTAATGTAGCAGAAATAAAAATGTACCTTACTCTTCATTTGAAAATCACAAAAGCTCTACCTAATTGAGCTATTAAATTTTGTGTCTTCACGAACATATGTTGATACAAAATGAAGGGAAGAAGCATCCAATTAATCCTAATTTTTTCTGCCAATAATTCATACCAAAGATTGAAAAATTTAAGGATATTGCAATAGGTAATTTGTATTGACACAAATAATATTACTGAAGCATTTCAAATTTTAGGTCATAAGAATCATCCTTTTTTAAACATGGATTGTGTTGTAGCCAAAATTCAATCCTAATTATTTTTGCATACTTCCATTTTCACTCATCTCTTACATACACCATATGCATAGAATTCATGTCATAATAACTTAAATATAATAAAATCCCTCACGTGAGCTTCCAAATAAAACCCTTGATCAAAACATGAAAGTGTATTCCTCCTTTGAAATACTCCTATGATTGCTCATAGCATATTGCCAAGACAACACCATGTCGATGAGAGTCCCTCCAAAGTCTCCCCGACATTAGCACAAAGCACAGATCAAAAATGTAGATGAGACACCCCTATGTGGAAGAGACTTATTTATATGTCTCATCAACAATGTAAAATAGTGAAATGTCAACAAGATACGGGCATATCGAGGAGAGAATCACTTATGTCACATCGACAAGGTATATCTACAAGTGCTCGGTGAAACACAACTCCTGGATATAACAAAGTAATTGTTGATGAGACAATGGCATATCGGAAAGAGATATTAACTTGTCTCATCAACACTAGTAACCAACATCGGAGAAACATAAGATGTAATGTCGAAGAGACATTGAGATAACGGTAAGACAAATAAGATTGTCTCATCGACACTCTTCAAGTAATAATCAAAAGAATACACCGCTATACTATTGGGAAGGTGAGCAATATATGTGGTAGAGTGGTATACACCGCAACCCCACAACAAGAAGCCTTGAGCAAGGTGGTAGTGTGGTAAACAGTAGAAGGGAAGGGAAAAACACCGCCATACCAACATATTAAAGAAACAACAGGCATTTTAATTAAAAGTCTCTTTGAAAATTATGAAATGATGATTACTTTGAATGATGTGACTAACAAAAATATCGATGAGACTACTGCTATTAATGAATAACTTGATTGAATAAAGGTGGCACGATGAAGTGTCTTGAAATTTGATAAATATGGCCTCAAAGAAGTTGAAATCACTGTGAATTGTAATTGAAGGATTTGGAGAACCAAGTTGGATGATGGTAGGCAACTGGAAATTTGTAGAATTTATCCAAGTAAGTGGTCTAGACTCAACTCAAATTATTTTCTCAGGAAGTAGATGAAAGAATTGCATGAGTAGGGTTGAGATGGAAAAAACCCCAGGCAAACATAAAGAAAAAAGATAGAAAACTGAAGCTAGGCAATTGAATCAAGACCTAATCCATCAATGTCCTAGGTCTGGGCCAAAATCTAGAGGAATAGTATAGCTTAACCCATTGTGTGTGACATTAGAAGATAAAAAAAAAAAAATCTGGGAGATGTATGGACTTTTTGTAGGGGTTACAACCTCTTTATTTATCATTATAGGAAGAAATTCTGGCATAGCCTAGTGTCAAACCCGTGGAATTTGAATTTGGGTAAACTTGTAGTACCCAACGTCTTTGTGAATGTAGATTTAATCAAGGTGTTGGCAAAGATTTACAACATGAAGACAAGATAAATTCCTTTTCTTGATGGGTTACAGTTCATGGTCATAAAGCTAGATTATATTTCCATGATTTTTCAGCTAGACACTTCCCTGAAAACAAAACTATCAATCAAAGACTTGTTGGAGGAATACCGCACCATGGACACAAGTTACAAGAGGTGGAAATTTCCTCTACATAGGGTTAAAGGTGTGGGTAACCAAACTATGAGGTTCTCTAGTGAAGATAATCCCCCATTCTCTGTGGATTTGTTTGAAAATACTTTCAATACACTTATTATTCAGTTGGTCAAGTACTGGGAATTGATGTTCCTGAGAACATGACAATTTCTTCCATGGTTTTAGCCATAGACATCCAGAGCCATAATTCCCGACCCTATGATTATGCAGAGTATTTATCGGAGGCCATAAATAATTCCCTCAATATCATCAAGAATGATAGTGAAGCCATTAATTTCAAGCACTATTCTCTTTTCATGCACATGATATTATACAAAGGGCAGGTGATGGGGATATGGGGTGAGGGATTAAGAATAAAAGACTTAGATAATGATGGAATTTCAAGGCTTGTACAAATGTGGACATCTGTGTGGGACATCAGGTATGGGAGGTCCCACTACCTATATTTTGAGGAATATTTTGTCAAACCACTATATAAGATGCTAGGCCACAAATGTGACTACAACCTCTCCCTAGAGATCTTAAGATTTCTCCAACCAAAAGATATGGGTCATGAAGCAGGGATAAATCAAAATTGGGGGGATTGGTACATGTTTGGGGATTGTACTATTATCAGGGTGTATGGATTTGAAGCTACACCTTATTTTCTACTTAAGATTGTGCCAGACAGAGTTTCTTATTTAGAGATCATAAGGCAATTGTCATTTTCAGCTTTCATGCATTTAAAGAGCTATCTGAGGCAGAATTTCATGCCTTCCACTTTATGCTTTGGTGATTTCACTATTATCTCTAATTTAGGCTATGACTTGGTTAATGGTAAAATGGATTATTATGGCTTGCTGGTTGGCAAAAAAAGGCAAAAGTTTGATCCTGAACACTTCATTTGTGATGCCAACATTTTTCAGAAATTGAAAGGGTATGAACATAGTTTCCTTTTAGAAGATTTCATCAAAAATTGTGAAGAAAAAAAAAACATGATGAGGATGAATGCCTATAGTAGGGTTATGATGGTTGAGGCTTGGAAGGTGAATAATAACCCAAGCTATCTAGGGGATTCCCTGAGGTACAGGATCCCACAAAAATAATTGAACAATTAATCCTCCATGAAGAAGAACTAATAAAAGATGTGTCACTTGTGGCATTTGAAAGAGGAAGGGGCATCGGTCCTAGGAGGCAAGTAGAAAATATCACACCATTAGATCACTTATCACCTCAGCCTACTCCTGAAGCGAGGTTTTCAATTGGTTCCCCATCCATGGAAGAAGATAACACTGAAGAGGAAGAAGTCTCATAGTTTAATGCACCTATTATACTCCAATATGAGATGCCATTGGAAAGAAGTGTGATAACCTTTGGAGCCTTTGATGAGCTATCAGATGATGTGAGGCATTGTTCAAGTTAGGAATTTTTTGTAGATGATACTTTTGTGTAGACCCCTAAATTTAAGTCCGAAGACTAATAAGAGAAAGGTTAAAGGACATTGACCCTGAGAAAGAGGCTTATGCCTTGAAAGAGTTGCAACATGAAGTTGATAGGGAAATTAGAAACATGACTGCTGAGAGAGGAAGAGAATTATTGCAAGAAGCTAGAGTTATGCTCCTTCCTAGGTGGGATATTAGTTCAGCCATTGTGTTTGACAAATTTTTGAAGAGAAAGAATAAAACTTTGCAAATAATCGATGAAGCAGGTGATAGGGTCTATACAGGGTTAGGGTACAATCCTGATAATACCACTTTGCAAATTTGGGCTCTTTACCCCCAAGGCAAGAAGCCTTCTCTCATTGACCATGATTAGATTTTTGGACATCTCCTAGTGCAAAGAGTAGGGGAGATAGATCCCTTGGAGATTGCTGAATTGAATGTGAATGTAGCCAAATTCACCAAAGCCCAGATCCAAAATCTAGTAAGAGATAACTAGTGGTTGATAGAGGAAAATGAGAGGTTGAAACAAGAATTGACCAACTACAAAGATAGGTTGCCTGCTTCTCCAAGGATTTACTCTCCTTTAATTGAACATGAAAGAAAAGTGTTAGAGGCCATGTTTGAGACTGCTCAATGGAAGCATAAATTTGAAAAGGCTCAAAAGGAACAAGAAGAAATAAAAAGAAAATTGAAGGCTACTACTTTTGAAGTAGCATCAAGGATAATTTGTATGAAATTAAAAGATATGTGCCAACATGCAAATGGTGTTTGGCATGCTCATAGTGGAACATACAAGGCCCTCATGGAGCATGGAAGAATACTTGATAGGATGAAGGAAATTGAATCCCATATCAAGGAAAAAGATGGAGATAATAATAATTTTCTCCAAGAATGTTAGAGCCTCATGAATACACATGAAAACTTCTAGAATATCTTAACACAAGAATTGAGTGACTTCAGCTAGCCACTATGTATGGCCATGCTATATTTCTTTGAAGAAATAAATTTGAAGGATCGAGAAACTTGGAAAAATGAGATATCAAAATATTTGCCAGGCATCCTTGATGACATCAATGATGAGGATGAGGTACTTAGGAAAAAAAATATGCAACTTGAGAGGATTGTTGGATTGGAGAATGTAATGAAAAACACTCTACAAAATGCAAACACTTATGCCCAGGAGAAATACATTGATCACATGTCAAATGTTGATTTATTCCTTGCATGAGCTGTATGAGGAGGTAGTCAGAGTTTGGTTGTTATGGACACATTAATGTGGTGCTTGATCCTTGAACATATATTAGGTGGTCATAGGCACTTGTTGATGATTAACGGATTGTGGTGCATCCAACAATAAACTCTTTTTAATTTTCTATGTTATGTTAATTATGCTTTAGTTAAGAAACAATGTAACTTTTGTGAATGGACCTGAAGCTTGTTACTTCCCGTACAAATAGGGGAACCAAGGTCTGATTTTGATCATCATATCATCATCATTTCAATCCATTAGAATAGATACTAGACCATCTCATCCACTTATTCATATCAAAAGAATACATACATTATTTATGTTTATATTTTGAGCAATATAATGGAGTAGATACATTATAAAACATAATCCATTTTCAGTGTTCAATTGTTGTGTCAATTTTCATGCTTATTTATTGCTTTGTTGTCTCCAAAGTGGTCTTTTCACGTTGTTTAAATCTGCAAGATTTATCAGGGCACATTTTTTGTTACTATGTAGATGCTTTGATTGGTTTCTGGTTAGGTGTGAATTAAAGTCATTTCAAATAATTTACTTTAATTGGTTTGTATTAAGAATTAAAGTCCTCTTAGAGATTGGCACCCTCTTATGGTCTAAAAACCCGCATTTTTGAGACCCAACAGATTGCAAATAACTCTAAAAATTTAGAAGTCAATGAAATAATGTATATATTCTATGAATCAATATATATATTCTTGTACTTGTACATATTCTTGTACTTGTATATTCTATGAAACATTCCTTATTTTCTATGAAATAGTGTATATATTCTTGTACTTGTAAATATTCTTTTACTATTATGTTTATTAAAGAAAACAGAGTTTGAATAAAAATGCTTCACCCTTTTTTGTAAGTGAGTATGTGAATTATTGTTTAAGGAAAAATCTTACAGTGTTCACATTTTCAATTTACTAGTTTCAAATCTTCATTTGCTATGTATATAAAATTGTATGTGCTCTTTATCTCTAATGACATAAAACAATAATGCCATCAGAATCATGGTTTTCAATTTCAACACCATCATTGTCCACACTTTTCATATCTATTCACATTTAAGTACAATCATCAAAATTTTATTTTTATTTCTTGTCCCAGTTAATCGTGATTCCTTTCAGCACAACACAGTAGGTTGCATGTTAAATTTCAAATATTTTCTTTGCATTTTTTTGTATATATTATTTTCTCAGTGAATCATTATGTAACAACAATTCCAGTTTTGAGATAAAAAGTAAAAATAAATGAAAGCACATGTTTTCTTTGTCAAGGGAAATGTATGGTGAATACCCTATGTCTTTTAGATAAGTGTGCAAGCAAAATAAGACATATCTGATTGAATCTGATTTTCTACTATACAATTGTTTTTTTATGTGCTTTTTAATTTTTGCATGTGGATTACCCTTAGAAAGAGACTACTTATCTTTTCTTAAATGAATCCTTTACATTTCCTATCTACAAAAGGAATTTATTTCTTGACAACAGGTTCGTGAACTTCATACAAATTAAGATTGGTTTAAAAGGCCATGCCCACAAATGTTGTTTGGTCTAGAATTATAATATAAAATAAAAAAGCTTGCTAGGAGAATAAAACAGGTTTTCAATTGTCCAAGTACAATGTAATATTACTGAAGCATTTCAAAGTTTAGGCCATAAGAATCATCCTTTTTTAAACATGGATTGCAAATAATTCTGAAAATTTAGAAGTCTTGGTCATTAAAATTATTGTCTGCTACAATGTCATCCAATGTATCATTGTCAATGTTCATATGTTCTTTCAAGTATTTAATATTATCATCATCCTCATCTTGACCTGCATCATCTTCATCATCACTGGAATTTGACTATAGACCATCTATATTGTTACCAAATGTATTTGGATCGTCGTTTTCTATACCATCCATATTGTTGACTTCCATAACATCATCTAACTCTAGGTTGTTGTCTTCTTGTGCCTAAACATAACCGTCTTCAACATGATCATGGATGTCAATTTCTTCGATGTTCTCTAATCCCTCTCTCTCATTTTGTTGGCCATCATTGTTTTGATCAGTATCCACTAATGCATCATCAAACACATGCCTTAATCTTGGATCATAATGTATGACAAATATCCATTTTGACTCCAAAATATCTTCATAGAAAAATACCTACACATGAATGACATACATATATTAGATGTATGTTATGAAAATTATATTGATTAATAAACACATGTATATATTCACAATAAGCTATGAACTAATAGAATAATGATCACTATTGCTTCTTGTTTGAGTTAAAGAAATACCTACTCATGATGAATTGGTAGAACATAAGGCTCCTTATCCTCCAATAAGAATGATGAGGAATCTATAGAAAACAATACACTATGGGTATCATGTCTTCATTTCATCTCAAATGATTCATACCATCTACACTTAAAAATACAACATTTAAAAGAGCTGTAATCCAACTCAATAATTTATTGTATTTTCCCAACATATTGTAGATTCCCTTCAATTATATTCTTATATTTTGAGCTTGATCGACTGGATTGCTTGAAGTCAACCATGATGCCACAATTGAAGGATTATCTCTTTACATCTACACTTTCTACATGATAATGTCGACCATATGCCCACATTGTTGGATATTTCCTCGCCTGTGAAAGACCATTTATTTCAATGAAAAAAAATATAATGATGGATATTAAAATAGTTAATACTGTCAAAAATGTAAGGAAATAACATTTTGTAAAATTCCAATTTTACCTTTCTTTCACATCCTCTAGACATGTTGATTTCATCTTCTGGTATGTTTGAATTTGTACCTACATCTTCTATTTGATTTTGAATTTGTTCAGTAACCCATTCTAGTGTGCAATCTTTTCCCCATTCCCCAAGCAGATGAGTGGGAAGTGGAGTATTCATTGGGTTCGATCTCTTAAACTGTCTCCTTGCTTCTAACACTTCTTCTCTCTTTTTATCATACAGATCAATCCATTTGTTCATAAATTCCATGTGGTACATAATGAAATTGTTGAGTATAGAACTTTCGTCTACACCTATTACATGTCAACATGTTTATTTCAAACTCCAAATGTCATGTTGTTAATTTGACAAATAAATTATAGAGTAAATTAATGATTGCAAGAAAAACAACCACATTGATCATGAATTTACTTACTAATTTCTACTTCAACACCATTAGATTTTGGTTTTTCTCCATTGATAATATATGATGCTCGTTCTTCATCCCAAACGCATGGGCCATATTCAAAATCTATACCAAGGAATTCACACAGGAAGAAAAATGCTTCATTCAATACATACCCTTCAGCCATGCAACCCTCTAGATGTGCCTTTTGTCAAACATATATTTTAAGAGTTTTCATATACCTCTCAAAGAAAAACATCCACCTCATTGATACGACACCTGTCAATTCAATGCCATCGACTAGGTGTATAAGTAAATGGACTTGTAAGTCCATGAAACTTGGAGGGAGCTCCTTCTCAAATACACATACAATTTCTGCAATTTCCTTCTTCCACTTTGGCACTTCAGATTCATGGATCTCCTTGGGGGTCACCCACCTAATATAATAATACTAAATTAGTATGAACCTTTAGTCATAAATTAAAATGCAATATAATATCTCTATGTTTCTCACACATGAAAATTTCATATAACCACATACCTTGTAAATGCCGACAATTGAATTATGGCATTCCTTAAGTCAACTGTAAGAAAGGAATCCCCCCTAATTGCCACTAGCATGATATGCTATCAAACACATTTATGAAAAGGTCATTAGTAATTTTTTCACACAACAAAATATCAAAATAAATTTGGTGCTTAATCAATGTTACCAATAAATGTTAAATGTTGATATATAATACCTTCATTAAATTATTAAAATCATGTGTTTTAAATCCTGTGATATGTCCATCAACTGTAACAACTTTAGCCAATGATGAACCATAGCCAGTAGGTGTCCTTATTGAATGAATGACATTTTTTAGTTGGTATAGCTCTTTTTTTTTCAAAATCCATAGAGCTTCTACATATGTTTCATTTTCCCTATTTGGCCACAAATGTTTTCTATCAAATTTGGTATGCAAAAGAGCAATATCTCTCCTCGAAGACAAGGTGTCCTCTTTGCTTGATATATGTCGAAATATAGAATCTGGGACATTTTTGAAGATGTGCATAGGATATAATAGGTGAGATATTAATAGATCCTTCCAGTAAGGGAGCTCATAAAATATGGATTTCCTTTTCATTCCTTCTGGCATATTAACTATAACTTGTTATGGTTCTGGTTCTTCAATTGAATCACCCTGATCAAAAAAATCCTCCCAAGCTTTGAATTCAGCATCTTCATACTTCTTAAGTCAATCACTTGAACCCATAATCATGGGAGGACCTCTATTTTCAACTTTTCCATCAAATTGATTCTTCAGGCGATTTCTAAACCTATGATCTAGTGGTAGAAAAACCTTGTTGTTTGCATATTAAATTTATGTAGATCTTTAGAATACTGCCCTTGAAATTGTTTTGCACATCTTGGACATGCAAATATCCCATTTTTTTGAAGCCTTGCAATTCAATAAGTAATTTTAATAACATCAAAAAAATAGTATAAAACTAAGTATGAAAGTTGGGATGAAAATAAATTATGAGTGTGAATATGTAAATATTTTATCTTATCGGAACAAACACCAAGTCTTGGGAAATCATGAATAGTCCAACATAGCATGCCATACAACATGAAGGACCTATTTGATGGAGGATGTGATATGTCATACATTCTTATGCCTTTCCATAGCAATTGCATCTCATCAATAAAAGGTGCAAGATAAACATCCATGTTTTAACTTGATGTTTTCCTGGAACAATGAGAGTCAACATAAGGTGCTCCTTTCTAACACTCATCCATGGGGGAATATTGTATACTATCAATCCGACTGGCCAAACACTATAATTTGAGCTCAGAAAAGAGAATGGGCACATTCCATCAATTGCAAGACCAAACCTGATACTACAGGGTTCATCTTTGAATTTTATTGTCCATTTTTCCTCTATGTGTTTGCTTTGGATTCGGCCATAATTTGCATGAATCCATCTTTACTCCTATTATTTGCATTCCAGTCCATCAATTGTGCTAGTGAATTGCAACGAAACATTCGTTGAAGTCTAGGTATAATTTGCATGTGACATAAAACCTTCTTTGGAACTGTAGGACCTTGTACATCTATATTATATCTCTTCTCTTTGCATACAGGGCATTCTACCTTGTTTTGATATTCATCTCTATATAAAATGCAATCATTTTTACATGAATGAATTTGCTTATATTCAATCCCCAACTCAACTAAAAATAGATGCACCTCTCTGCAAGTTGATGGCAACACATTCTCGTCAAAGAATATTTTAGTTTTTAGTGCCCTGTAAGATTGCCATAGATTAAATCAATTGAATTTTTGACTTATGATGAACATGTTTGATATTTAAATCTATACTAGGAATGTTTATATACAATATATGGTTTTAAAATCCCCTTAAAGAAATATAAAAAAAGTTGATGAATGTTTATGAATTATGTACACCAATTGAAAATGCAAAGTAAGAAATAGATTTCAACTCACTTCAGTAGGGTAGTGAATCCTTTGTCTGACCAACTAAGTAGTGACTTGATTTCTAATAATATTAATGTGCATGCCAGTTTTGAGGTTCTACTTGCACCCGATTTGAACACGGGTGTCTTCGCTGCTTGCTTGATGGAGTCTTTGATGTTGTTATCATCAAAATTATGTTGGTGGTAATTACCCCTACTATCATCGTTACTATCAACCATATCATCATTATTATCATCATTGTTTCTATCCCCAAAGAAACCCGTAAGAATTTCATTCAATCCTTCTTCATGTACTGCATTTTCACTATCATCATCATCATCATTAAGGCTAGGTGGTATGTCATCAGTGTATGCGAATCTCATCAACTCTTCAAATTTCTCAAGTGGTAGTGTTCTCTTCAATCTTTCTCTTTTTTCCCTGGTATGGTTTAAAGGATGGTTTGGATCATCTCGTCCAAATCTTAATAACCCAATTGGATCTTGGGTAGTATCATGTGTTTCATCAAAATCTTCTACCTATCAACAAATGCAAACATTATTTAATGTTTGGAAACAATTGGATAAATCATAAATGTATCAATTTCAAAGAAATATAATCAAATATGGCTTAAAAAATAAAACTAAAAATTGTATGAACATATATACATCAATTGAATAATGGAACATTATTTTATAGACTACCTTTTTTATATAATAATTTAAATAAAACACAATTTTGACAACATAGTCTATAAAACATCAGTTCAAACTCATTTATTATTCTTTGGTTTTAATCACTTGTAGGAGGCATACTACCGACTAGAAGCTCATCATATATGCAATGTCTTTGTACAATCACTCATTTGAATTGTTTCTTTCTACGACATACAAAATATCCACAAACAACAATTTTCTCAAAGTATTAATCCCATGTACTATAGTCCTGACCTACATGTTCTTCAGTGCAATCATTTGTTGTGTCTGCAATATCCATTTTCTTATCCTCTTCCACCCACTGTCGTATATGTGATTTAACAGTTTTAGGTCCACGTCTAGGTACATATCTTCTTCTTTTGCTAGTTGAATGCCTAGGCTCTACATTTGCTCCAATCTCCATCTAAAATAATCAACAACATGCATTAATTTATGTCAATATTGGATAATACATTATAAATTTCAATAATACTATGAAAAAAGATGGACATATTACAAAATGCCATAAGATCATTTTTTCCTAAGTTAAGTCAAAATTTAGTACCTAATGTCCCACTTCATCTATTGTGTCCTCATTTGATATGACACGATTTTTTGCCATGGCCTCATCTCGCCCTTATAATACACAATATAGTAAATAATGTTTAGTACACCAATTATATCATTTCAATGAGTATGCTATCCAACAAAAAACCTCAATTTAGTCATATATTTGACATATTGATATCTCCTCTACGTTATAGCATTTGTGAATTCATAAACACCTTCCTCCTTTGGTTGAGGTTTATTTCTCTTCTTACCTCTATTATATCTGTAGATTCCATTGTCTCATCTATTTCCACCCACTTTCCTCTTAGCGATTTGGTATTTCTACACCGTCCACGTCCTCTCTCCATGGCCTCCTCTGTGAATAAAAATCCTGTCATAGAAGCTTTCACCGCACTACTGCCGAGAAGGAAGAAGAAACTTGTGGGACTGCAGTAAAAACCACTATACCTCACCGAGCTAATAAAGGAGCCATAGGACAATGGTGGTCACCACACTACCACATGCCATTGGTAGAAGACATGTGGGAGTCACTGCAATACCATCAGGAATAGAAGGAAGACTTGCATGTCGCCATAGAAGCTTTCACTGTACTATTGCCGAGAAGGATGAAGCACCTTGTGGGACCACGGTAAAAACCTCTCTACCGCATTGAGCTGATGAAGGAGCCATGGCACAACGGTGGTCACAAAAATAAGGCAGGAGTTGGAATTATTTCCAATACTCTGGATCCTGTGATACACAACAATGAAAATAGTCACTATACAACAATGATAGGTGCTCAATTAGGTGCACTTGACGCCGCCTTAGGCGCCCCAAAAAAATTACATTAACAACCAAAAGTTTGTGCTAAAGTTGGTGTTAACTAACGTTGACTAAAGCACCGACTACTAAATCAAAACTTAAAATTTAAAAATTTCTCGTGTGAAGGAAGAAATTAGATGACAACAAGGGAAAAAATGTCGCACGAAGGAAGAGAGCAGGGTGCTACCAACAACTGATGAGAAATTTTATTTAGTTTGCAACACCATAGGTAAGGTTACAAAAAAAATTCTTGGTTGAATTTGTGATTGTTTACTTCTCTTTTTATTACATTTGAATTTGTGATTGTTTACTAGTTCATGGCCTAACCTGTCCAGGCAACCTCTAAATTGTCCCATCATTATAAATTGTAAAACCTTTGAGAAACCAACAAAAAAATTTACCCTACCCATTTGAGCTTTGGCTCAAAATATTATAGCATGAAGCCAGGATGCCTCTGTATTCTTTCCCTAACCTGGGTATCAATGAAATAGTGAACTGCTTGGAAAATTTGGGAATTGGGTTTGTCACTGTTGAGCAACTGCTAAAAATAAATGCAGAAACCACTTGGTTTTTCCCAGTCATGCCATAGTCACCAATGCCATGAAAAATTCATGCAAGACTGCATTATGAAAGAGTTTTCATGATATGGTTATCAACACTAAGCAAACCCAATGAATATATTTTCCCTAGGTTATCAACACTAAGAATACCCAACAAACATATTTTCCCGCATAACAAAACTTTCATACCACAAACTAGATGAAAAATTTCATACCTGACAATGTGTACTTCGATTGCCTCCACACACTGGATGAAAATAATTATCCCTAGGTCACCTCAAAATTTCAAGCAATAGAAGGAAGTGAGCATTGTCAGCAGACTCTGGCCACAATGAGGTAATTCATTGTCAATTTATAGATTTGTAAATGTTTCCATTATTTCTTTGAATTGTAGTTTTTAGTTTTTTATTTATAAATTTAAAAGCAGAAATATAATTTAAAAATATATATATATATATAGGGACATGAGACTGACAAAGATAAAGAGGAATTGTAGTTTTTAGTTTTTTATTTCTAAATTTAAAAGAAGAAATATAATTAAAAAAAATATATATATAGGGACATGAGACTAACAAAGATAAAGATGAATTGGCTTCCATATTGGGGGTAGAGGCATTGAAAAAATTGGTTAATGTGGAGTAGACAACGTTTTCTAGATACATAGAAAAACAATCTAGTAATGCCCCTCAAACATTGCAAACAAATCAATTGTGTGAAAGGGAATCAATTGATTCCCCAACCAGTCCTAGATCGAGAAAAAGATGTAGGAGGAAATCAGTGATAGTAATTATAAGAATGTGGAACAAGGAAGAGAGACTTCCAATGTCCTAGCCACTCTTGGGACATATACTTCTTCCACCATACCATGTTATCAATCTTGCATTGGTAGCTACAATACGAAGATAGAATACGAGGTGGTTTCAGGGGAAGTTTGAATGACGAATGCTGGGAAAATATTTGTGAATAGGTTGAAGGAATCATGCCTTCAACGGTTCAAAGACCATCTACATTTTTCATTCTCACAGATACCCATGCAACTGAAAAAAGTAGTTATCCATGACATGGAGACTAAATTTGGCATAGGTTGGTCTGTAAAGAAGATAAAGTTACAAATGTCTCAAAACTGCAAGAGATTTTGGTGCAACCAAAAAAAGAAGATAAAAAAAATCCCTCCTGAGCTAAGGTAGAAAAGAAGGCCAATTGATGTAAGTGTGAAAGTATGGAAAGAGCTTGTAAAATCATATGAGAAGTCCAATGCACGAAGGAAGTCTGGTGAGGAGAGTACGTAGATATTTGAATTTTCTCATAAGATTATATCAAATTTATTAAACGATATTTAAATTTTATTTGTGCATAAATAAATTGAATTAGTATATGTTTCAGGACAAGGCCTCCAAGGCTAGGCTTGAGAAACTTCGTGCCATGCATCGCAGTGGCTAGAAAGGTTTACAGGCCTTGATTTGTACATTTGTAATTATATTTAATATGTTTAATGATATATTTTTTTAATTTCCTTGGAAAAATTAAATGATTTCATATTAATTAGTTTAACTAGTCCATGTGCCATGTTTTGACAGGATGAGAAATATGGTCACCACCCAAATAAATTTGAAAAGAATATGTTACAAAACAAAAAGTGGAACAATTTTGTAATTTGGATGGAGAACGAGGTGTCAATAGTTGTGTTTCAATAACTTAGTTGGATATTGCTGTGTTAATATGTCAATTTGCATCTCTTGTGTTGAGTTGTTTATTAATGCGTAGGCTGAGTAAATAGAGCTCAAATCTTATGATTACAAGATGATCGTTTGTGTGCATGAATAAATAGTAGAAGGATGTAGATGAACTCAATTCATCTGAATTTATGCCTCTTGACAAAAATTCCTCTTGAATCTCTAATATCAGGTGCCCGAGACTTCCCTGTAGCTTTTACCTTTCATGGCCGCCTTTCCTGATCTTCACTGTTAGACTCATCTCCTTTTTCCTTATCTGAATTTCTAGCTTTGGCTTCTAATTCATCCCATCTTTTACCTTCCTCCTCTTCAGAATCTTCTTCTTCTTCATCCTCCTATGACTCCACAAGAGATTCATCTTCTGAACCTTCCTCATTTGATTTTGATTCCTCTTCTACATCAGAGGGTTTGTATCCTTGATCTGACTCTTCTGAATCATCATAATTAGAATCACTAGCTTCCATATTAAAAAATTCCCAACCACCATCTTCAATAAATTTATCTAGATCATCAGTAATAGTCTTAAAAATTGGCCATCAGTTCAAGTTCATTATGCTTTCATAATACTTTATATCCATGGATTTCAGCCATTCCTTGATGCCATCAAGTGAAGATTGAGGAATGGCGTACATGCGGAGTACATCCTGCTTGAATTCTTTGAAAACAATAGCCATATAAAATTTATTTTTCCCAAGTCCTAATCTCTCAAGGTTAACAATTCTCAATCTCACTAATAGAGATTAGTAAGAAAGGTAATTCCACCAACTCTACCAAATAGTTTACCATAGGAACAATAAAAGCAGAGGCTTTGAAAGGAACTCCATGAAAACCAAGCTCTATAAATGGTATATAAAAATCCAGTTCAAAATATTTTAGATGAGGCTGCTCCCATAGCTCTCTTACTCACTTGAAAAGTCCTTGAAACTCTAACTTCTTAACATTCAAAAGATAAATGGAATGTCCTCAACACCCAGTAGAGCTATCCAAAAAATCTAACTAATAACACAAATGTGCTCCCACACACAATGGCCTGATGGTTGGTTGTCATAGAATTCAAACTACCAAAGTAACAACACTGATTGAGTTAACATATATGCATTATTTGCATAAACAACTAAAATGTGTAACAAATGTTAATCAATACATTGAATTTTGAGATGCATTGAAATAATTAAAAAAAACATGTTTTGGGGAAAATATTAGCAGCATGGGGGAAGAAATAATTAACCCTAATAAAATAATTTTCTATTGTTCTTGATACACCATTTGTAATTTTTCCTTGGATGACAGTACTAAATTTCTACATGTTGTACCCCTTAAATGTCCTACATGTTACAAATATGGAATAACAATGCACAACTTTGTATCGAGTCCAAAGACCAAGGAATTTTGAATAAGGGTAGCCAAATTTGATAAGGATGTAGTCACTATTACACATATTGACAATCCAGAATAGTCATGTAAAGACAACTTCCTGTGAAAACCATAATCAATCAAATTATGCACATTGAAATATAAGTTTGAAAGCTTGTATTTTAGTCCATGCATCCAAGTGCTTATTGAAGATTGAGGGTGTCAACAATAAAGATAGAATAGCTCTCCTTAAACCATAGCTATTTTTAAAGTGCAGTATTTCCAAATTCAAATCCACTTCTCAGCTAAGGAAAGGAGCTAGGATTGTTAGGTGCTACCTCAAATAGAGAAGGCCATAGAAAACATTGAAATAGAAGATCTAATAAGTGAGACGACAAGCTGTAGACCATAGATAATCAGAATTCTTGCAATACACATATGCTTGCGATACAAACAAAAGGTGCTTACACATTGGTTGAATATATCCTCATCAAAATGACCAAAAATAAATTTCAAATTTGTAAGTAAACTCTGGAAGTCAAGAAAAACAGTCATAAAAATTGGAAGTAAACTTTGGATGACATGTAGGTGAACTTAATTCATCTGACTTTATGCCTCTTGTTAGACATCAAGATCTCCCCTCCTAAATTTTGGACCACATCCATTACCTCCACATAAAACTGGACATCCTTGGTCTTCTTGGTTCCTACGCCATGATATGGTTATTCAAATGAAAATGAAGCAAAGTAATCATCTCCTTCTCCGTTGGCTGGAAGAATGCATGCTTAATGTTTTGATACACGATATCAGCTCTCTCTTTTTCTCTCATGGTTGAATACTAAAATCCATTATGGTGGGCCTCCAGAGTTCTAGTCATCTTTCATCCTCTTCCACAAAATGCTGGCCTGATCCACACATCTACCAGCCTAATTGGTTTTTTTTGAAAGCTGAAGTTTCTCTGGAGTCACCAGCGTAGCTCTCTCTTCCTTTTCAGACTCTTTCATTGCTACAAATCATCTCTGGGATTTAATCATTTGTACCACATGGTTGATGTGCTTTGAATCCTTGCATCTAAAGGAAATTTCATTAACATAAATACTACTAGGGAATTTCAATGTTGCCATTGTAGTTGGAATTAAAGCCAGTACCTGAAACATTGAAAATTATCCTTATAGAAGAATTCCCTCCATCTTATTGGCTTGTAACACTCTTGATGGTGGCTACATGAAATATGATTATGATTCCTCTTCTACATCAGAGGGTTCATATCCTTGATCTGACTCTTTAGAATTATTAGAATCAGAATCACTAGCTTCCATATTCAAAAATTCCCAACCACCATCTTCAATAAATTTATCTAGATCATCAGTAATACTCTTCAAAATTGGCCATCAATTCAAGTTCATTCTGCTTTCATAATACTTTACATCCATGGAGTTCAGTCGTTCCTTGATGCATCAAGTGAAGATTGAGGAATGGTGTCAATGCAGAGTACATCCTGCTTGAAGTCTTTGAAAATAATAGCCATTATATCAAATGCATTTTTCCCAAGTCCTACTCTCTCAAGGTTAACAACCTCAATCTCACTAATAGTGATTACAAAGAAAGGTAATTCCACCAACTCTACCAAATAGTTTACCATAGGAATAATAAAAGCAGAGTCTTTTAAAGGAACTCCATGAAAACCAAGCTCTCTAAATGGTATATCAAACTCTAGTTCAAAATATTTTAGATGAGGCTGCTCCCATAGCTCTCTTACTCTCTTGACAAATCCTTGAAACTCTGTATTGATTTTATTTTTCATGTCCCTCTCTTGTTGATCTTCCTCAATTTCATTAGGATCATACATCGACCTTCTTGCCCCTCCTAAAGTTTGGACCACATCCATTACTTCCAAATAAAACTGAACATCCTTGGTCTTCTTGGTTCCCACGCTGTGATATGGTTATGCAAATGAAAATGAAGCAAAGTAATCATCTCCTTCTCCGCTGACTAGAAGAAGGCATGCTTAATGTTTTGATACATGATATCAGCTCTCTCTTCTGCTCTCATGGTTTAATATTGAAATCCATTATGGTGGGCCTCTAGAGTTCTAGTCATCTTTCTTCCTCTTCCACCAAATGCTAGCCCGATCCACAAGTTTGCCAGCCTAATTGGCTTTAGTTTTGAAAGCTAAAGTTTCTCCTGACTCACCAGTATTAGCTGTAACTTTTTTGAAATTTTATTATGGTATGTGCACTTTGATATGATGTAATATGATTATGGTTTCATCTCATATGTTGTAATATTAGATATATAATAGAAAAATTAATTATTGCATGAAATAAATAATAAATTTTCATTTTAAATGTTTTTTTTTTGCAGAACATGGGTCTTTCAGAAGATCAAGATGATCCTCAACATGATATAGATCCAAAAAATATTGGTTCTATCAGTACAACTCACATGGCAGAGGATGATGATGATGTAGATATAGAAGACACCGGGGCCGATGACAATGATGATGATGATGACGACAATGACAATGACGACGACGATGACGCCGACGATGACGACGACGACGACGACGACGACGACGATGATGATGATGGTGATGATGATGAGACAGTTGGTGATAGTAACCAGTGCCATTCATGATCATATAAACTACATCATGGATCATTGTTGATATATCATTATGATGACTCTTTTCATGGTTACTATCATATGTATCATTTTCACGGCCTACAATACTATATTGTTGAGTTGTATCATATTGACATGTATCATTTTCACTATATCATTTGTACATGTATCATCTTGACTTGTATCAATTTGAGTTACATAATTTATCAATTTTATTTATATCATTTGTACATGTATCATTTTCATTTATATCGATTGTTGGACATGTATCATTTTGACATGTTTTTGATGTATTGGCATATTTAACTTTCCCTTGTTTTAGTTATATATGATGATGATCTTATCAATATTGACTTGTCAATTTATATATATTAAAAGTGGTCGATGATTTTTGAATGGATATTTATTAATTATGATGATTTTAATTTACTGCTCAAGATGGATGTTGTCAAATTCAATTAAATTATAAATATTTGACTCACTTATTTTAATAATAGATGATGATCATGTTACAATAACTATATTGTTATT
Organism: Sequoiadendron giganteum; assembly: GCA_007115665.2. Lineage (NCBI taxonomy): Eukaryota > Viridiplantae > Streptophyta > Pinopsida > Cupressales > Cupressaceae > Sequoiadendron > Sequoiadendron giganteum. Next base: position 711,696,600 of record CM021100.1, read on the forward strand.
TAATCATTTCAGTTAAATAATGAAATTACTTACTCTATAATCATATGAGTTATTTAAGAGGCACGATATATTTAACTAATCAAATTGAAATAAAACATATTAAATTAATAAATGGAAGCAAAACAAGAAGCATTTTTAGAATAAAAAAAGGAAGCAACAATGGAAGCCAAACTAGAAGAAAACTAGAAGCAATCTTGGAAAAAAAAATCGGAAGCAAACTTGGAAGCAAAACTGGAAGCAAATCTAGAAGAAAAATTGGAAGAAAACTTGGAACCAAAATTGGAAGCAAAATCAGAAGCAAACTTGGAAGAAAAACCAGAAGCAAACATGGAAGCAAAATCAGAAGCAAACTTGGAAGCAAAACCAGAAGCAAAACTAGAAGCAAAACTATAAGAAAAACCATAAGCAAAACTGGAAGCAAAATCAAAAGCAAACTTGGAAGAAAAACTAGAAGCAAAATAGGAAGCAAAACCAGAAGCAAAATTGGAAGCAAAATAGGAAGAAAAATCAGAAGCAAAACTAGAAGCAAAACTTGAAGCAAACCTAGAAGCAAAATTGGAAGCAAACTTGGAAGAAAAATTGGAAGCAAACCTGGAGGCAAAACTGGAAGCAAAACTGGACATAAAATTGGAAGCAAAAATAGAAGCAAAAATGGGAGTAGACATGGAAGCAAAACCAGAAGCCAAATTGGGCACCCATTTCGGTGCAATTTATGACGTTACTTCTCGATGCTATTCTAGGCACTAACGAAGACGCTATGATTTCTTGGCACTAAATTCAACGTAGAAGTCAACGCCAAATTTGACGCTGAGCTGACCATGCCTATTGCATCTAGTTGAGTGCTAGCCAAATTGTTCAATTCATGCACTCAAAATACACTAAAATTCGGCACAAAATTTGGTGCTAATTTCCTGTTGTGTTGTTGTGAGGGTTGAGGGTTTAAGGTTGAGAGTTGAGGGATTAGGGTTTAAGGGTTTAGGTTTGAGGGTTGAGGGTTGAGGGTTGAGGGTTGAGGTATAGGGTTGAGGGACTAGGGTTGAGATTTTAATGTATAGGGTAGAGGGTTTATAATTGATAGTTTAGGGTTGAGGGATTAAGGGTTTAAAAGTTGTTGGATTAAGGGTTTAAGGTATAAGGTCAAGGGATTAGGGTTGAGGGATTAGGGGTTGAGGGTTTAAGGGTTGAATGTTGAGGGATTAGGGTCAAGGGTTGAAGGTTGATGGTTGAAGGTATATGATTGAGGGTTTAGGGTTGAGGGTATAATGTATAGGGTAGATGGTTTATAGTTGAGGGTTTAGGGTTGAAGGATTAAGGGTCGGAGGATTGAGGGTTGAGGGATTAAGGGTTTAAGGTATAGGGTTGAGGGATTAGAGTTGAGAGTTTAATGTATAGGGTAGAGGTTTGAGGGTTGAGGGTTGAGGGTTGAGGGTTTACGATTTTAAGGGTTTACGGTTTAAGGGTTGATGGATTAGGATTGAGGGTTGAAGGTTTAAGGGTTGAATGTTGAGGGATTATGATTGAGGGTTTAGGGATTAAGGGATAGGGTTGAGGGATTATGATTAAGGGTCTAATGTATAGGGTAGAGGGTTTACAGTTGAGTGTTTAGGGTTAAGGGATTACGGGATTAAGGATTTAAGGGTTGAGGGTTGAGGGATTAAGGGTTTAAGTTATATGGTCAAGGGATTATGGTTGAGGGTTTAATGTATAGGGTAGAGGGTTGAGGGTTGATGGATTAGGTATAGGGTTGAGGGTATATGGTTGGGGGATTAGGGTTGAAGGTTTAATGTATAGGGTTGAGGGTCTAATGTATAGGGTAGAGGGTTGAAGTTTTAAGGCATAGGGTTGAGGGTTGAGGGATTAGGGTTTAAGGTATAGGGTTAAGGATTGAGGCTTGAGGTTTGAGGGTTGAAGGTTTAGGGTTTGAGGGTTGAGGGTTGAGGGTTTAAGGTTTGAGAGTTAAGGGTTGAGGGTTTAGGGTTGAGGGTTTAGGGTTGAACGGTTGAAGGTTGAGGGATTATGGTTGAGGGTTGAGGATTTAAGGGTTGAAGGTTGAGGGTTTAAGGGTTTAGGGTTTAAGGGTTGAGGATTTAAGGGATTAGGGTTTAAGGGTTTAAGGTATAGGGTTGAGGGTCTAATGTATAGGGTAGAGGGTTTAAAATTGAGGGTCGAGGGTTGAGGGATTAAGGGTTTAAGGTATAGGGTTGATGGATTATGGTTGAGGGTTTAATGTATAGGGTAGAGGGTTGAGGGGTTTAAGGGTTGATGGATTAAGGTTTAAGGGTTGAGGGATTAGGGTCAAAGGTTGAGGATTTAGGGTTTAAGGTATAGGGTTGAGGGATTAAGGGTTTAAGGATTGAGGGTTGGGGGATTAAGGGTTTAATGTATAGGGAAGAGGGTAGAGATTTGAGGGTTGAGGATATATGCTTGAGGGTATAGGGTTGAGGGATTATAGTTGAGGGTTTGATTTATAGGTTTCAGGGTCTAATGTATAGGGTTGAGGGATTAAGGGTTTAAGGTTCGAGGCCTTAAGGGTTTAGGGTTTAAGGGTTGAGGGTATGAGGGATTAGTGTCAAGGTTGAGGGTTTAGGGTTTAAGTTATAGGGTTGAGATATTAAGGTCGGGGGTCTAATGTATATGGTAGAGGGTTTATAGTTGAGGGTTTAAGGTATAGGGTTGCTGGATTAGGGTTGAGGGTTTAATGTATAGGGTAGAGGGTTGAGGGATCAGGATTTAGGAATTATGGTTGAGGGTATAGGGTTGATGGTTTAATATATAGGGTCAAGGGTCTAATGTCTAGGGTAGAGTGTTTATAGTTGAGGGTTCAAGGTTGAGGGATTAAGGGTTTAAGGGTTGAGGGTTGAGGGATTAAGGGTTGAAGGCATAGGGTAGAGGGTTTATAGTTAAGGGATTAACGGTTTAAGGGTTGACAGTTTAAGGTTTGAGGGTTGAGGGATCAAGGGTTTAAGGTATAGGGTTGAGGGTTTAATGTATAAGGTATAGGGTTTAGGGTTTAGGGTTGAGGGTTTAAACGTGGAATGCTAATGGATTATGGTTGAGGGTTGAGGGTTGAGGGTTTAGGGTTTAAGGGTTTAAGGTTGATAGTCTAATGTATAGGGTAGAGGGTTTATAATTGAGGTTTCAAGGTTAAAGGGTTAAGGGTTTAAGGGTTGAGGGTTTAAGGGTTTAAGGGTTTAGGTTTTAAGGTTTAAGGGTTTAGGGTTTAAGGGTTGAGGGTTTAAGGGATTATGGTTTAAGGGTTGAGGTTTTAAGGGTTAAGGGTTAAGAGATTAGGGTTTTAGGTATAGGGTTGAGGGATTAGGTTTGAGGGTTTAACATATAGGGTAGATGGTTGAGGGTTGATGGTTTAGGGTCGATGGATTAGGGTTGAGGTTTGAGGGATTAGGGTATAGGGTTTAGGGATTAGGGTTGATAGTTTAGGGTGTAGGGATTAGGGTTGAGGTTGTAGGGTTTAGGGATGATGGTTGAGGTTGTAAGGTTTAGGGTTTAAGGTATAGGGTTTAGGGTATAGGGTTAAGGTATAGGGTATAGTGTTAAGTGTTGAGAGTATAGGGTATAGTGTTAAGGTATATGTTATAGTGTATAGGGTTGAGGGATTGAGGTATAAGGCATAGGGTGAAGGATTGAAGGATTGAGGGTATAGGGTATAGGGTATAGGGTTGAGGGTTGAGCAATTGAGGGTATAGGGTATAGGGATGAGGGTTAAGGTTGTAGGGTTTAGGGATGAGGGTTGAGGTTGTAGGGTTTAGGGTTTAAGGTATAAGGTATAGTGTTAAGTGTTGAGGGTATAGGGTATAGTGTTAAGGTATAAGGTATAGGGTAAGCGTTTAGGGTTTAAGGTATAGGGTTGAGGGTTAATGTATATGCTTGATCATATAAGGAATTATGGTCAAACTTCATATCACACATAAAACAAGACATACATAGCACTTACAAGATGTCATAATTGTTCAAAGAAAGGTCTCATAAATGTACCTCAACCCAACCTCCTATTGACACATGATGATTCTTAGAAAACCTTTACAAAATATTTTTTCAAAACGTGAGCATGCTTTGAAAAAGTTTAAATTTTGCAATTTTTAGAACAAGCCAAAACACACTCATGTCATAACATGAACACATTTTGTTTTGATCTAAAATGGTAAAAAAGGAATGACACTCGTGATCCAAGCCCACATGCTCTATTATTCTCCTGCTTCTAGGCATTATCTGACAAAAAACACATTTTCATGTTGTTGGGGAAAGGACATGTAGTTTTTACACATTCCACCACCTTTGCCACCTTTTTATGGTTTTCCAACTTAGGAAGGAGGAAATAACAAAGTTTTTACATCAAATTTGATTATATGAAATCAAATTTTCATGTTTTTAGTGTTGTAATGTTAATTATGATTTTATTGTTATAATTTCACATTATAGATTGGTTAATTCTATAGTTTTCAGTAATTCTATTAGAGTTATATAGAATTGAATGTTGAAAAGGAAGAAAGTTCATGAAAAGCTCAAATTCTTGAAGAGTTTTATGCAAGAAGAAAAGCAAACTACACATAATTGGGTAGTTTCTCAAATTGAATCTCCAATTTTAAGGTATGCCAAGTCTTTATACATGTGCTTTACATTTTCCTTCATCCTCTTATGTTTATTTATCACTTCTTACAATACATTCTTAATATAATTCTTTGATTTTGTTATCATGTTGATTTTCTGTTTAGATTTTAATAAGTATTGAAAATTATGAGTGCTCAACATGCATATCCTTAATCAAATGCCTTAGATTTTACTAAGGGGTTATATTAGATTTTTTTAATATAATCAAATGCATCATATTAATCATAGCTTTAACTTCATTAGGTCTTTCAAAAATATCTTAGGATAGGCATAGCTTCATTGGGATTGTCATAAGTTCATTATGGTAGTCCTAATGAATTAATGGAAATCTTAATGAATCTATGAAGTCAACATTCCTTCTAATTACAATATTTTTTGTGACATGGTTATACAATTTTATGCCTTGGATTGTTTAGTGTATTTTATGAAGATGAAATTTCTTCTTCTATCATCCAATTTATGCATTCTTTCTTTTGTAAAAAATACATATTCTTATCCTATAAAATTTTAAGTGCTTTATGCTCCATTTGCATTTTTTCCATGCTTCTTGTGAAATCATGTCATACACAGCCTTTGTGGGACATATATTTGGAAAATATAGTATTGTTGCAAAAACTCCACATTAATATTCTTTTGGAATCCCATTAACCTTCAACATATTTCTTGCAATATCCACAATGGTCCTATTCTTTGTCTTTGCTACAATATATTTTTGTTAAGTATCACTAGTTGTAAACTCTTTATTAATGCTTTCATTCTTACAAAAAAATAGAAATTATTTGGAGGATTACTCACCTCTTCTATCTACTCTAACTTTAACTTAAAGAGTTTCTATAAATTCCTTCTAGAATAGGCCCTTGAATTATTTTGAACTTATTAAAAGTTTTAGATTTATGCTTCAAGAAGTAGACCCATGTATTTTAGCTATAGTCATCAATGAACGTCATACAATATTGATTTTTGCTTAGGGTGAGTTTTCTTGGGGTCACACAAGTCTAATTGCACTAAATCCAATGCTACTTTTTTTTCTTGTAGAATTCCTTCATTGAAAGGGTTATCTATGTTGTTTACTAAAAGACAAATTTTATATTTTCTCTTAGACTCTGTTATAGTTGGTAACCCCTAACCATATCATTCTTGGAAAAAATAATAAGCACAGACCAAAGAGATGTGGTAAGAAGGAGAATTGGTAGTTGAAACCATGAGCCACATCCAAAGCATTTTTTGGATATATGACTCAAACATAATTTTTTGGTAAATTTCTAGAGATGTATCCTCAAGTTAAAAAATTTCAAAGATTTTTTGAAATGCGAAACTCTTTGTATGTAAAAATAAATCACACATGCACTACTTTTTGTAGAGTACATATTGAGTTTTCAAACCATTTTGATGTTTATCGATGTATATGTTTAGATTTGCATACTAACAATGTTTTGCAGGATTGTGGCATACATGCCCCACCTAGAGCTTCAAGATATTTCATATCAACAATTTAATGTGAAAGAGAGGAAGTTAAATTATTCTACAAGAAATTATACTTGTATGACACATGTTAGAATTGTGGTGGCTTGCAATGTATGCCAATATGTGAACATATGGAAAAAACACATGCGGTTGGAAATGAACTAGTATAATTTAGAAAGTATAAGGTAGTGGTCTACAATACAAAATATGGTAAAGAAGCAAAAAGGTGTGATTTGGTTATTCAAAAGATTCTAGTGTATCAGATTATGTCTATATTTCGTGACAGTATAGTGTATGAGTATGCAAGGCATACCCATAGAGCTTGATGGTTGGACTTGCAATTCATGTTATGCAAGGACACATTTCCACTTGGTAGCATTTTTTTAGTCATCAAATTTGTGTGAGAAGTATAGTATATAGCCATAGCATGAAGTGCAATCACAGTATTACAACTCCACATAGGTTGCCATATTTGTGTGCATATCATTCATTCATTCCAGTGACAATATAGAGGATGAAAAAAAGATCATAAGGGAGTATCATTTTTATATCAATGATGATCAAATGCATTCTATAGAGTTAGTGCAAGGTTTATTTCAGGTATTCTACCATGATTTGGTTAGAAGGGGCATATCATTTCGTCAGCATATCATATGGTCAAATAATTATGCATCATAATTTAAGAACTCGTGGATGTTTTATTGAGTAGGATGCATAATATTATAGGTGTTCAACATATGTAGAATTTTTGTGAGGCTGAGCATGGAAAGGGGGATCATGTATCAAAATAGATATAGCATGACAAAAGTTAAATTATAAAGACAATGCAAATTTGACAAATGTGAAATCAATCATCGAGTGGTGTTATGCTTTGATGGGTCCAGGTAATGAAGGTAAATCTTCAATTTGTAGAATTTTTTGGTTGATAGATGAAACTAATATTGCACAATATGAGGATTTTTGTACATGGATAGGATCAAGTGAGCTACACTCTTTCAAAAGCCCTAATATAGGTTTATGGAGTATCCATATGCACAAGATAGCATGCTTTTGTTCTTCATGTATAGTTCAAACCTATAATGAGTGTGTGTCAAAGGAGTGGGTTGATGAATGGTGGTTAAGATGTCTAAGCCCATTTGGCACTTATCAACTCTTGACAAAACTGCAACTGACACAAATGGAATCATCGATTGACCTTGATAACATATAAGATCTAGTTCAACCAAGTGATATATCTACTTGCATAGTTTCTAAAATTCCTAATATTAACTTACTTTGTAGTGATTTTGTAATGTTGAATAAATTCATCTTATTTTTTGCACATATCAATGTAGGTCATGTTTATGCAGTTATTGCAGATGAAGACAATGCAGAGGGAATCGATTATTACTTGTATCATTATGTTGAGGGTAAAAAGAAATTGGTGGCCCTAGTTACAAATGGAGAAAATACCAAATACCCTACAAGATCGGTGGTTAATGGAACACAAATTAGAAGGTACCTAGTTAAGAGTATTAATCTTTTCCCCCTATACAATAACCTCTCTTTGTTTTTCATATATCCATTCCGTTTACCCGTAGTGATGCATTTTTAGTTGATGGATGCACTGTAAAGTTGCAAGGTGGTGTAATTTTTGTTTTGTTCATAGTGTGACCAAACTAATTGCTCCAAAAAATCAATATGGGTTAGTTTACACTAGTCCAGGTCTTGTTTCATACCCCAACATGTTGGAACATTCTGAGCTACATTACATTGGCAATTTCTCTTAAGAGACCAATGTGTGAAAGAGCAACAAACTTTGATGAGTTATTACTCAGAAATTATGGCACTTAGAAACATTTCATTTGAATTTACATGATAATGTAGGGCCCCTCTACAATAACCTCTCTTGGTTTTTTATATCTCCAATCCATTTGCTTGTGGTGATGAGTTTTCAGTTGATGGAAAAAGCATTAGATGTATGCATTGTAAAGTTGCAAGGTGGTGTAATTTTTGTTCTGTTCATCGTGCAACCAAATCGGTAGTTCCAAGATGCTTGGATGGGTAAATTTAAGCTAGTAAAGGGCCTCTTTCATATCCCATCATGCCATAATGTTCTGAGTTACATTGCACCGATGATTTCTATTAAGAGACTTAAGTGCGAAAGGGCAAAACAATTTGACGAGTTGTTAATTGGAAACCATGGAACTTAGAAAAATTTTGTATAAATGCAAAAGATCACTAGGGTCCCTCTATAACAACCTTTCATGGTTTTTTATATCTCTAATCCATTTGTCTGTGTTGATGAGTTTCTAGGTGAAGGAAAAAGCATCAAATGCATGCAGTGTAAAGTTGCAATGTGGTGTAATTTTAATTTTTTTCATCATGTGAAAAAACCAACAGTTCCAACACATATAGATGGGTAGTTTTACACTAGACAAGGTCTTATTTTGTACCCCAACATGTCAAACCATTCGGGGCTACATTGCACTAATGATTTCTCTTAAGAGACCAAAGTGCAAAAGGGCAACAAACTTTGACGAGTTGTTACTCAAAAACTGTGGCACTTAGAAACATTTCATCTAAAGGTACAAGATCATGTGGGGCCCCTCTACAATATCCTTTCTTGATTTTTTCATATCTGCAATCCATTTTCCCATAGTGATGAGTTTTTAGTTGATGGAAAAAGCATCAGATGCATGCAGTGTAAAGTTGTAAGGTGGTGTAATTTTTTTTCTATTCATCGTGCAACCAAACCAATAGTTTCAACATGTTCAAATGGGTGAGTTTATGCTAGGCCAAGTCATTTTTTTCACCTCAGCATTTCAAAACATTCCAGGCTACATTGCACTGGTGATTTCTCTTAAGAAACCAAAGTGTGAAAGGGTAGCAAACTTTGATGACCCGTTCCTCACAAACTGTGGAACTTAAAATTTTGTTTGTCTAAAATCATAGGATCATGTAGGGCCACTCTACAATAATCTCTTATTTTTTTATATCTCCAATCCATTTGCTCATGGTGACGAGTTTATAGTTGATGGAAAAAGAGTCAAATGCATGTAGTGTAAAGTTGCAAGGTGGTGTAATTTTTGTTATGTTCATCGTGTGACTGATTTGATAGTTCCAACACATCTGTATGGGTAGTTTTAAGCTAGGAAAGGTCCTATTGTGTACCCCAACATGCCAAAAAATTCTGAGCTACATTGCACATTTCTCTTAAGAGACCAAAGTGTGAAAGGGAAGCAAACTTTGATGAGCCGTTACTCAAAAACTGTGGAACTTAGAAACATTTCATATGAAGGTACAAGATCATGTAAGGCCCCTCTACAATAAAATCTCTCAATTTTTCATATCTCCAATCCATTTTCCCATGGTGATGAGTTTTCAGTTGATGGAAAAAGTGTCAAATGCATGTAGTGTAAAGGTTGAAGGTGGTGTAATTTTTGTCATGTTCATCATGCAAAAAAACTGATAGTTCCAAGATGTTCAGATGGGTAGGTATATACTAGATAAGGTCTTATTTCATACCCCAACATGTTAGAACATTCATGGGCAAAAAACTTTGAATAACTATTACTAAAAAATAATGGCACTTAAAAATATTTTGTCTGAAGGTATAGGATCATGTAGGGCTCGTCTACCATAACCTCTCTTGTTTTTTCATATCTCCATTCCATTTTCTCATGGTGACAAGTTTTCAGTTAATGGAAAAAGTGTCAAATGCATGCAGTGTAAAGTTGCAAGCTGGTGCAATTTTAATTCTATTTTTCATGTGACCAAGCTGAAAGTTCTAAAAAAATTGGATGGGTAGGTTTTGTTTCACAAAAATCCGCTAGCCTTCGTGGTTATTATTTTTCCTTCGTAGCTATGCCTTATCTTTTATCGCTCACAACCTTCAGTGTTTGCCACGTGGCCTCCTCACAAAGATTACTGTCGATCCATTTCGCTTCATTTTTGCCAAGTTCTGTGTGCATGATGTGTAGCTTTCTCTGGTCACTTTCCGAGCTGGGTCCACCATGCAGTTACTATCGCTCGACGTCCCCCATGTGGCTTCCTCTCAGAGCTTTTCGTTGGGCATCCCTTATTCTTTTTTCCAGGCTCTGTCTGCTCGACGCGTGGCGTGTTCTTGTGTGCCAGTTTTTTGGGAGTTGCTGCTGCGCCGTTTGTTCTCGCTTGCCACCACATTTTCTTCTTCGATGTCCCATGTTTATTTCTTCTACTGCATGGCCTTCTTTTCTCTGAGGCGGTTGTGCTAGCACATTGCTGATTGTTCCTTTTGTTTGGTGCCAACTCGAGAAGATCTGGGGCGTCGATGTTTGATCAAGGCGTCTTTCTCCATGGTTGTCAGGTAGTGGACTGGCCTATATAAGCTTCCTTGCTCCTCTTTTATTAGGTTGTTGATTAGATAGATAGAAAATCTTCCTGAGCACTGGGAATAGCCTCTGTAATATTTTATTGAACTTGAAGTTTGCAGATTGTGTCAATCAATTCGACCTTTCTATTCTTTCATGTATTTGATAAGACTGTTAAACTGTGATGTTATTTTCCTATAATATAGAATGCCTGTTCTTCAGCTTTTGTAATATTTTATAGCTTAATAGATACAGATCATGTTTTCAACTCTTCTGTGTTGGCTAAAGTTATACTAGATTACACTATGCTGATAGAGGTTGTTTCTTATGTTTTAAAGTGCTTCTGAGAAAAATTATCTAAATAAACAATATTCGGTGGTTCAAGCCTTTGCATCCAACACTGTGCTCAGGTAATATTGTTTATGATTTGGCGCATCGCCTTTAACTTATATTTACATTCTTAGTTATCTTCCTAACCTTTTACCTCCCCCCACTAAAATGAAGAGCCGACTTCGGTAAAACTCGGAGGTCACTTAGCTATGAGCATAATGTCCCCCAACAACTAAGTTTCCCATGAGACTACTGCTACCTACAAAATCTTGCGTCAACAGTTCTTTTTCTGGCACACCCAGTGGGACCCAAACTAGCATGTTCACTTGATTATATAGGTGTGTATGAGCCATTGGCCTGTAACTAGGTCACAAACTGCAAGATTCCTTGGCCTACTCGTACTGCCCTTAGTTTTTGTTCACCCGAGAGGTCGGCAAGGTAGTCCTTCACCTCCTCCATCTACTCCTTCTCCTCCATCGCCTCCTTTTCTTACACCTATGGCCACTAGAAATTATGTAGCCTGGGATGCTAGCAGTCCTTTGGTAGCACTTGTACCTCTTGTAGTATGGGCCCCAATCCTTGCCTCCGCTCTAAAAGCTATCCCTAAGTATTCCGGGGATGAGTCGAAGACACCGACAGAACACCTACAAGATGTAGCAGACATATGTCTGGTACATGGTGTGTCAAATGAAAATGTAGCTCTTAGATTGCTTGTCACCTCCTTCTGAGGAAAGGTGTTGAACTGGTATAGAACTCTTGAGGCTAATACGATTGCTACTTAGGACCAGCTCGATACCCCATTTTACGAGCGTTTTTCAAACATTGGCAATAAGTCTTTGCTATATCATCAACTAGCCAACATAAAGCGAGCTCCTCATGAAGCTCTACCTGATTTCAACGCACGATTTCATTCGACTTGGTAGAGAGTGCCTATTGGTAGTCGGTCACCCCTAGATTTGGCGTTCATGTTCTATTTGAAGTCCATTAATCCTAATATTTCCATGATGCTACAGGATCTTGGTGGAGAAACTCTACCTGATGTGTATGGTCTTGCTATTACTACAGAAAACAACCTTATTGTTGCTAGAAAGTTGGCACCGAGACCCATCATGCCATTGTTCCCTGAGTGCAATGCAGCGAAAGCCGAAGCTCCTTTGACCAATGCACCTGCAATTCCTCCCCAATCTATGTATGTGTATCCAGGAACAAATCCTAGCACAACTCCGATTGTGGCTCCCATGCCTAATCCCTTGGCGGCCGAGATGAACAAGATGAGAGAATAGATGCGGGCCATGACTAATGAATTGACTACCATGAAGTGGCAGCAATATAGTTATCAAAATTCGACCTACCAAAACTATCAAGGTGGAAAAGCTTTGTACCAGCCAAATCAGTGGCAAGATAGGTCGCGCAACAATACTTAGACTCAGTCGAATAATCAAGTTGTTCCAGTGACTCTACCGATGCAGACCATCCATCCTAGTTCAAGTAAGGAGCTAGTGGCTGGGCATAATAACTTAGCCGAAGACACTAATTCGTGGTGTTTTCCTTGTAATGATGCACACATGCCCCAAAAATTGTCCACGGGGAAATTTGCAATAGAAGATTGCAAAACAACATAGCCAAGGTGGCGCACCTGATCCCAACAACTAATCATATGCCTCTCAGCAGATGGATAATACATTCCTCGTTGCTCAAATGCAAGGGATTTCCATTCAATAGGAGTCAGACATAGTCCCAAACCAAGCACTCTTTTCATGGATGGAAGGAGAAGAGAGCGTTTCCGAATGACTTTCCTATGACTAAAGTGCCCATAGTGCAGTCTGATTATAACACGCATTCAAAGCGTAGACTTACCAGAGAATTCACATCTCCACCAACTAATGCTCCATCTCAGCTGACACCTAGTCCACCGGAAGGCCCGTTGTCAGTCCCACAACAGACTAACGTGGCTCCTCCTAGCTCTCTGAATCCACCTCCGAAGGCAAAGGCTCCTATGACCATCCCGACTGTTGCCAAACAACCAGACGTACCAGCTATGAGGCTTATAACAACTATGAAACCTAAGGAGCAACCAACCGAGACTCATCAGCTGTGAGCGCAGTTCAATATGGTGGAACAACTGTGTTGCTGTAATTAATTATTTAATTACACTTTATTAAGTTACTTAAGTTTTTCTTAGGTAATAATTAGTTTACTTAATTAATAAGTAAGCTTTATTTAGTTGAACTATTTTAGGTCAACATTAGGGTTGCATACATTGCTTTTATAAAGCAAATCATCTCTTGTAATATCTGAATTCTGAATATATCAATTTTCACATCTTCATGCAAACTTTTGCTTTTTATTGTTTTTCTCTTCTGTGGAAAGCCTTTTGGTTTGCATGTCTAATCTTAGTTTCTAACATGGTATCAGAGCCTTGACATGCAACCCCTTCTCAAATTCTAGAGAAAATCATTACACAGTTCGTTTGGGGTTCCTCGAGAATTTTATGCCTTGAGTTCATCTATGCAGTGTCTTGGATCAGATTGGGCTTCACCATTGGATTCAGAGCACTGAAAAAAGTCAAGATTGGCTTTTATTTGGCAGATTTTAGTCATCATTTGCCAAATCTATGAGGGTTTCAAGTTCGGTGATCTTTTGGAAGCTCTGGAGGTAGCCAATTTTTTGGAGGATTTTGAGCACAAACAGAGGTCACCATCACGTTCGCAACGGCCAAAAACCCTAAGATCACCCTTCGTTTCATCAATTTTTGAAAAGTTGATCCGGAAGGCAAAAAACATTGCTAGAGAGGCCCGTACGGCCTCCTCAACACACTCTGCGAGGCACGAAAATCGAAAAAAATAAAAAAACATGATTTTTCGGTATGTGTGCTGGTGCCTCCAATGCAAATGGCTCCCACTGCCTGGCGGCCACCGGGCGGCCACAGCCGTCAGTCTCCTCCACCTCAGCACTGCCAGCTCCGCCTAGCCCCCGTAGGCTCCCTTAGTCTCTGCCCCGGTCAGATGGATGACCAAGGGCCCTCTGCTAGCCCCTAAGGGCTCCGACCCGATCACATGGGGAACCTGTGGCCTATGCCCAACCCCTTCCAGGCCTCCTAGCCCCCGCGCAGTCATATAGGTGACCAAGTCCAAAAACTTTTTTTGCAAGGGGGGCCAATTTTTTGCGGCGACGACCAAATGGCCATCAAATATTTTGTATTGAGGTGTTGATTTCAGTATGATGCCAATGGCCATATGGCCTCTTTTCCCCCCTCCTAACCCCAGTTTTCTCTAAAGGAGCAATTTTTTTCTTTTTGGCATAACTTGGGCATACAGTATCAAAATCAGGCAAACGAGATATCATCGGAAAGTTGGTTCTGAGCACTTTCCTATGGTACAATTTATTTTATAGTATTTTTATGTTTATCTGAATTTATTTCTGTTTGAATTCAGATGTTCATTTTATGCTTCTGAGCTCATAACATTTTGCCACGATCTCCGATTTTTGCTATCTTTGCGGTGTTGGAAAGGTATTGAGGAGCTCTATGTTGCTGTCCATACAATTTTTTTTGTATATGTCCCAAGTTTATCATTATTCCAGATTTGGCCCAATGGGTGTTTTGGAGAGTTGGGAGGGTGCAACTTGCATCTTTGAACTTCATTTTAGTATCACATAATTTATTTTTATCTATTGTTGCTTCATAGATTCCAAGGTTGTTCTCGTTTGTATTTTTTGAGTGTTCCGTGACATAGGGTCTACTATTGCATTATTATGATTCTGATATGGTTTCTTGTTTGGGTACCTGATCAAACCTTGATGCCAGACCCATTCATGCTTTCTTGCATTCACCTTAGTTTTAGGTGCATTCTTTTTAGTCTCCCTAAGTTGCACTTAAGGGAGGGTGTTGGTGTAATTAATTATTTAATTACACTTTATTAAGTTTACTTAGGTTTTGCTTAGGTAATAATTAGTTTACTTAATTAATAAGTAAGTTTTATTTAGTTGAGTTGTTTTAGGTCAACATTAGGGTTGCATACATTGATTTTATAAATCAAATCATCTCTTATAATATCTAAATTCTGAATATATCAATTTGCACATCTTCATGCAAAGCTTCTGCATTTTATTGTTTTTCTCTTTTGTGGAAGGATTTTTGGTTTGCATGTCTGATCTTGGTTTCTAACAAACTGAAGAAGTCCTATGCCAACGCTTCTTTGTGGTATGTCCTGGCTATTCTGGAGCAGAAGATGCTATTACAAAAAGCATTGTCGGGAGAGGAAGATGTGAAGGTGCCTAGTTAGCCCAATGAAGAAAAAATTTCCAGGATGGACCTGGATAAAGTGCTAACAAATCAACCAAAAGAAAAGCTCGAAGCTAGAAAAGAGAGTAAGCCTAAACCTAAGCCTTTCTTTCTAACACTTATCATTGGAAACAAGCTATTACATAATTGTATGATCGACTCTAGTGCTAGCACCACTTTCATGCCTAAGCAAGTAGCTGATGCTTTGAGTTTAAAATATGAGCCTCTTAACAAGGGAGTCATGCAACTAGACATAAACAAAGTTGATACCATCGGGGTAATCAAAGGATTTCCTATGACATTGTTTGCATGCCCCAGTATCACTATAAATCAAGATACTATACTCATTGATATTCCTCCTCTATTTTGGATTTGTTTGTCCCATGAGTACATAGCAAATGTCGGAGGATATCTAGCACTGGACTGGTCACACCTGATCGTGATGACCAAACATGGAGCCAAGATGAAATTACTGTCAAAAAATTTTCACTCTGAACATGTTGCTGATGAGGCCTTGCTCAACTTTGAGGAAAAACATACTTCAATTACCCAAGAAGAGAGGTTCAATATGGAATTTCTGGAAGAAGAAGAGGCTACTAGCTCTCGGATGGAAAATGAAGAAGCTTTGTTGAATGAGTTTATAGATACGGACCCTTTTCAGAATTATCACACAACTAGGATCAAGACTTATATCATACATGACAAAGTGCAGTCTATGCCCAGAGTTACTAAAGAGTCTCGAGGTGAAACACCCTCGGATTTATGGAATTTGCACTTTGATGGAGCGAGATGCAGAGCCGGAGCTAGAGCAGGAATATGTTTGACATCTCTGTCTGAGGAAAAGACCTTGAGGTCTTAATCACTTCTAGTTCACATGATCAAACAATGAAGTAGAGTATGAAGGTCTTGTCCATGGTTTGAGCCTTGCAGAGAAAATGGGGGTGAATCAAATAAGCATGTTCGGAGATTCAGAGTTGGTAGTCAACCAAATTCGAGGGATTTCTACTGCAAAGAATGTCTGTATGTGATCATACTGGTATAGAGTTTGGGATCTTATTGACAACTTTGAGGCATTTAATATTCAGGCTATACAAAGAGAGAAGAACTCCAAAGCTGACCAGATGGTGACTATCGGGGCTCAGTTTGAGCCAGCCTCTGAGTTGTTAAAGAATAGGCATGCGGTGAGAGTAATTGTAAGACCTGATGTTTTGAACAATAATCAAGACTGGAAAGTGTTTGATAGCGATGCTCATATTGCATCATTTCTCTAGTCATCGGTGGAATTAGTTGATCAATTGCAACCAAAGATCGTCGAAGCTTATGGGGATCAAGTTATCCAGTTGAAATCTAACAAGCTTCTGAGAGGCCTAGTCACTTTGGAGAGCCTTTTTGATTTCGATGATGCAAGGAGAGACAAAAGGAAGCTTGCAGCTGACAAAGGCGACTACACTGACTTGCATATCAGAGAAGACAAGAATCTCAAGGCCAGGAAAGAAGTATCTCAGAAGAATAAAGATAGGTTAAGACACTTCTACGAGGAATATCCAAGCACAGTTTCCTGGTCATATGATGATCTTAAGGGATACGACCCCGAGATTATTCAACATACAATTGAGCTATCAGAAGGAGAAAAGTCGGTTCATCAAAGAAAGAGGTCTGTGAACCCAAAGATTGAATCTCTTATGTCACAAGAATTTAATAAATTGATTGCATCCCGAATAGTGTTTCCAATCAAACATAGCACATGGGTGAACTTGGTGCCAGTCTGGAAGAAGAACAGAGACATACGACTGTGTGTAGACTTTTGAGACTTGAATAGAGCATCCCTAAAGGATCATTATCCCTTGCCTTCAATGGAGGTAATTCTACAAATCATGGCTAGTTCTGAAATGTTTTCAATGTTGGATGGCTTTTTAGGCTACAATCAGATTCAGGTAAAAGAAGAAGACCAACACAAAACAATGTTCACCACAAATTGGGGAACATATGCATATGCCAAGATGCCCTTTGGACTCTCAAATTCTGGAGCCACCTTTCAGAGAGCCGAGCCATGGATATTGCCTTTAAATATTTAATACATAAGATTATACTTATCTATCTAGATGAATTGACTGTATTTTCCAAATCCACCAATGATCACTTTGATCATTTAGAGCTTGTCTTCCAGAAGTTCCAAGATTTTGGGATTTCTCTAAACCCAAAGAAATGTGTGTCTAGAGTCACCCAGGGGAAGCTATTGGGATATGTTGTCTCAAAGGAGGGCATTGCCATTGATCCTAAAAGAGTTGATGCAATCCAAGAGATTCCGTTACCCATAAAAAAGAAGGGAGTGCAATCATTTCTAGGTAAGGTCAACTTCATCAGCCAATTCATTGCAGATTTTGCAGGGATCGTTCAGCCGATTACTTTGATGGTAAAAAAGGATCAGACTTTCAAATGGAGGGCAGAGGCTACAAAATCTTTTGAGCTTATAAAGGAGTTTATTTCTTCTGCCCTTGTATTGGTCAACCCAGACCTGTCAAAATATTTTATCATGTATTTTTTTGGTGGTGGCAACAATATTTCCAGTATGCTTATGCAGAAGGATGATGAGGATAAAAAGGAGTCTTTTTTTGCTTTCTACTCATGCACCTTAAAGGAGTATGAGGTAAAATACAATTTTATAGAAAAGCAAGCCTTCGCTATTTTGAAAGGGCTTAAGAAGTTCTGGCACCTGATATCATACAATAAGGTGATTGTTTGTGTACCACATCCTAGTGTGCGGGAATATATCATGAAAGGAGAAATCACATAGAAAAGAGCTAACTAGATTACCAAGATCCTAGAGTATGATATTGAGATCAGGCCTATCAAAACTATTAAGGGAAAAGGACTATGTGAGTACCTTGCCAGAAATAATGAACCAGTGACAAAGATTGAAGCCTCGGAACTAGTGTTACTAAACGAAGAAAGCTCTGAGGGAAATTGGATGGAAGATAGGATAAACTTCATGCAAACAGGAAGGTATCCAATCAATCTCCCTTCTTTTAAGAGGTGGTTCTATCATTTGCAAAATAGCAGTTATGTTCTCTTGGAAGGTGTAAATTTCAAAAGAAATTTTAATGGTGTCTTGCTAGGGTGTGTAAATGAAGAACAGGCCAAAAGAATATTAGATCAATACCACAATGGCCCAGATGGAGGACATTTTTCTACAAGAACTACAACAATTAAAATTATATGTGCAGGTTACTTTTGGCCAACACTATTCAATGATGCATTTTCATTAATAAAGTCTTGCAATGAATGTCAATTTTATGTCAGAAAGAGAAATAATGTTGCTATGCCATTAAGACCTATAGTAGTAGAGGAACCCTTTGCTCAATGGGGTATAGACTTCATTGGAATGATTAACCCTTTCTCTTCAGCTAGACACAGGTGGATATTGATAGCAACCGACTACTTCACCTGATGGGAAAAGGCAGTGCCATTGAAGAATGCAACAGAAGTAGAGATTGTTAACTTCCTAGAGGAGTTGGTAGCCAGATTTGGCCCGCCAAAAACAATTATTTCCGACAATGCCAAAGCTTTCCTCAGCTCTAAGATGAGCCAATTTGCATTGAAATATGGGGTTTTCTTGAAATCCTCTTCTAACTATTATCCTTGGGGAAATGGCCTCACAGAATCCACAAATAAAAACCTCATTAGTTTAATCAAGAGAATAGGCTCGGAACATCAAAAATAATGGCATAAAAACCTTCGAACAACGCTATGGACAGACTGTATCATGCCCAAGAAAATATTAAAGACATCTCCTTATGAGATGGTGTACGAAAAAGAGGCATTGTTGCCTATTGCCATGGAAATCCCAACTCTCTAGCTGCTCAAATCTTTAGAGATTGAACAAAATGGAGCAATGGAGGTATGGTTTTCTGAGTTACTTGAGGTACAGGAGAAAAGAGAGCATGCTCTCGAGGCCATGAACAGCCGCCAATAGGTGGTAAAAAGGTGGTTTGATAAAAGGACGTCTGACCAGGAGCTAAAATGTGGGGACTTGGTGGTCAAGTTTAATGAGCGTGGGGCGAAACTCGGCCAACACAGAAAGTTTGATAGTCTTTGGGAAGGGCCTTTCAAAATAGTTCAATGCAAACAATTTAATTCTTTTGAGTTAGAAGACAAGGAAGGTAATTTTTTGAGTATTCCAGTTAATGGGATACATCTTAAGAAGTTTAATTAGTTCTTCCCATTCAGTGGTTTTGTGAATTATAAATATGTAATTATTTTTCTGCTTTAAGTTTTGGGTTTTCTTAGTGCTTTTTGAAAACAACAACAGTATTGCAAGAAATTGAAATACATTGTAAATGACCAAGATATGAAAAAAATAAGTATTATATTATTTTTGGGACATTTACATTACATATGATAGAGGCCAGTGGACTTGTATCAAAATATATACATATATCCACTAAGGAGCAGAGGCTAGAAAAAAGGAAAAAAGGAAAAATTGGGGACTATCTTTCTTCTCAAAATCTCAAGCATTGGACGAACCAGCAATGGAAGCAACCGAAAGCGCAAGATGAGGGAACACCATTCTTTCAAAGTCCTCATACCATTGGAGGTTTTAGAATGGTTCGATGTAATGTATCTGCATGAGAAAAAAGCAGCCGACATAGACCTTGGCGTGATGCTCTTTGTGGGTCTCCAACTCAAAGCCGAACAGGAAGCACTTGGTTGGAACGGGTCCTCCATGCAGCAGTAGCCGATGCAAGTTGCAAACAGAGGGGACCCCACGATCAAAGATGGCAGCCCGTACCACTTGCTCTAGTCCTCCGAAGTAGCATCGAGGGAACACTCGCTTGGTCAGCTTCAAGATTTTGCGCTTGGAAATGATCATGTCCAGAAGTGAGGTGACGAAGTGAAAATAGATGCTAGTGTTCACCCTGTACTAATCCTCATATTCCATGTAGTGCGCTTGCACCTAATTTTTCCTAAAAATGCTACCTGGGTCTTTTTGCAAACCAACCTAATCGGTGTCTCCATTATTACTTACTACTCTAACTTAAGAAATTACTAAGTTAACTAGGGCCTACTGAAGTGGAATGCTAAAGCTAATTATGATTAACAAAGCTGCTAGGGGGATATTTATAGATTAAAGTCGAGGTTCACCCGACGAGGCAAGCTATAATTACATCAGAAGAAAATGGAGCTATCAGGCCTTGATAATCAGTGTCATGGCATGTGATTTGATGTGAATGATTAGGTATAACTGCAACTTGCTTCACTCAAGTTTCCGAATTAAAGAGATTAAGCCAGGTGTCTGCATGAGGAGCTACTGTCCCGATAAAATCAAGGAAAATCTTTTGGTAAAGCCGTTGGGCATTGTGCCCAAGTATAATCAGGAGATCAATAAATGCAAGAGAATTTTCAAAGGATATGGAAGGGCTATCATGGCACGTTGTCCCAGGAAAAGCAGGTGCCACCTCGCATGAATGTCATGTCTCTTAAATTTGAAGACTATTTTGGCAGGTTGGCGATCTTCTCGCACGCTTGAAAAGGCCGGAGATGCATTGGGAAACTAAACATTAAAGTCTGGCGCATTCACTTGTTAAGCCATTTTTCATGAAAACCAAAAAAGTAGGTTAGGCATGCAAAAGGGGCATTTATGGTGAGAATTCATTAACAGGTGAAAACGGCTAAGTTATTCGCAAAGAGAGAAAGGTTTTTCAGAAGCTAAGTCATTTGAAAAATTTGTGAAAGCCCCTTGTGAATATGAAAAGAAAATGGCTGAAATTGCAGGAAGCTCAACACAGGTTTCGGCCCCTCAAAGCATTAACGAGCGGAGATTGATGATGCCCTATGTAGAAATTTATGGCTAAGAGTCTTATGCTACCCCAAGCATCCCAACAAGGCCATCCTAGCCTTTTACTAGTCAACCAGACAATAAAATTCTTGCCACAGTTTCCCCTAGAAATCAGGCCCTAGTATCAGAGGATTGGGATAATGTCCTGGATCCTAAGTTATCTCAGAATCCCAAGAGCCTAAGGGAGGTTGCATGCGAGAAAATGAAGAAAATGTCAGACCCGTTCAATAAACATCTATGGGACTGTGGGCTTCCCCAGTACATGGTTCCCCTGGTGCATCATTGTCCAGAAATGGTCGCAACATGTGCACAAAACTTTGATCCTTAGACCAGAGTTATAAGTGGCCCTAATTTGAGGGTGGTCATCAGCCCTCATGCTTTGTAGGCCATGTTATGTGTCTTGTTCCCTCTACCCAAAAGTGTTGAATATTTTGACATAAAAAGGATGCAGGAATGCTAGAGAATATTCTGGATGGCATCGCAATTTTATTCCGCTGAGACTTCTCACCCGATAGATGCTTCAACACCTCCCAAATTTCCAATTTCTTTGGGTGCCTTGAAGTCAGGGTCTGCTTCCGTCGCTTCTATGTTGGCCCTAGTTTGTGGGATGGATACAGACAAGGGAGTTTTTTGAATTCCAAATGAGTCTCAGTTTCATGTTGAGGAAGAACAACCAACCTCCTCTTATGGACTTCGCAAGGGTCATTGTGGACAGGATGATCGAGTAGCTGCAGGGTTTTGAAGTTGGCTCTAGATTCAGGTATTCTTCCTTCCTGGCCTATTTAATTTTGCATCAGAATCCAGACTATTTCCACCAATTCATGGCCCTATCCATTTTCAATGAAAGTGGCACTCGAAAGCTAGTGTCGACATGGACTTCGATCCTATCGAAGACTTTTAATTATTACACATTTTCAGATTCATTCCTAGCTCCAACCTTGCGGGCTTTGGATGGATCTGGAAGTGGCATGATAGTGCGTCTGACACCACGACAAAAGTCATGGTTGGGAGGCCTCTTGTCACCTTGCGATTGGTTCTTTGGCATAGACTTCACCATGCTCTATATGCGAGGCTTCATCCAAGAGCCTTTCTGGCTCCCACATTTTCTTTCCGACAAAGTGCTAGCCTTGGAGGCATTGTGATAGCTGAGCAATATTGAGAACGATTACTGAGGAGGAAGACATTTGACTTCCTACTTGGTGTTGCCTATCATGTTCAACTTGGTCTCACTGGTGAAGAAGAAGGGCCCTAAGATTAACAACTTGGAGATCTTGTACTCTAATTTGGGTAGTCTTGGACTAGTGACTATCGATGACATATGGCAATATAACCCGAGAAACAATCTCTTGAAAATTAGCATAAAAATTCCACACGAGCCCCGACCATTTTGGGTCCCTTAGAGAAATGTCGAGGAGGGAAATTTGAAATATTATGTAGGCCTTGAATATTTTCCTACTACTGAAAATTGACCGCCTTGGTTAAACTTTTACCACGTTATGGGAAAGCCCAACAAAAACCAAAAGATGAGCTCGTACCTGAGCAGCCAGTTGAATAAACTCGGATGCAAGCCTGAAAGAATTAGGGACTTCTAGATATACATGCAAGAGATAAAAAAAATAGGTGGCCTTTTTCGAGAGGTCGACTTGGATGAAATATTTGATGACATTTGGGTTCACGAGCACCCAGACAGTGAGAACTCTCCAAACGCTTCGATTTCGGAGTAGTATTATGAAAAGAAAGGAGCGGCCATGGAACCCGGTGAGGAGGTAACTCAGAGACTCCTTGCCACTGAAAAAGAGCCAATGCATGAGGAAGATGTCAATAGACAGCCTGCACAGTAGGAGGGCTCTTTGAATACACAAATGTTGGAGCCTTCTAGCTCCTCTAGATCGAGCAAGAAGAGGCAAAGGAGTTCCAATCATGGAAAAAAGGTTATTGTGAACCTTGAGGATTCTCCGGAGAAGAAAAGATAGCAAATGAAAGAGTCCTCTGGAGGGATGGAGTCGCAACATATAGAGGTGGTGGCATCGGATGCGAGTCTTCGGGAGCCTCGGGTATTATTTTCCCCCTCTTCTCTCTCTAATATGTCTCTGGTCTCTTCTTCATCTACCCCAACTTTTTCATCTGGGCCAGATTTTTTTGTCGCTAAACATCCTAGGTAGTCTAGTCCTTTCCCTCCTAGTTTTCCATTTTCATCCTCTACCTTTCATTCCGCCCCTGGGACACAATTCATCACTAGTTCTAACCTAATGAGCCAACAATTTTTATCCCCAAGGCCTGACCTTTCCGTTGGTGCTTCCCCGGCCTTTCCTTATACTGCATTATCATCCTCTTTGAGTGGCCAATTCATTCCACCATTCTCCCTGGCCATTATTACAAGGCCTAAAAAAACCACTGATGCACTAAGCACGCTATCTTTTTTGCTAGCAGTCCCTCAGGAGTTTCCTTTTGCTGGTGGACTGATTATTTCTTTCCAGGAATATTTTTTGTAGGTGAATGCAAATAAAAGTGCCCATGCAAGTCGAAATCAAAAGAGAAGAGAAAAGGATGTGAGCAAGCAGACAGAGCCTCTTTTGCAAATGGTATTCCATGAAAGCCAGAATTCACTAATGTTTGCAAAGATTACCCCCAATGTGATCAAAACGGTCGGGGAAATGCTGCCAAATGACTACTCTGTCAACACCATTGGGCTGGATTTGTATCAGGCTCATCCGTGGGATAAGGTCAAGCTGATGGAGGAGACTCAAAGAGTGGTTACCACTGATTACCTCAAGCTCAATTGCCAAGCAAGGAAAAAGGAGGAACAAATATCATAGCTAAAGGGCAAGGTTGATATTTGGGAAAACAAGTATAAGGCCCAGGAAAATGAGATAAATCACCTATAAAAGGAGAGGAGTGCTTTTGAAAGCAAGATCAAAGAACTTCAAGTTATGAGCACGAAGATTGTTCTGGTCCTAAAAAATCAGGTTGAGCAGAGTTGAGCGAGCAAAGAAAGGCTCTGTGCTGAATTCACACAACATAATGATGGTATGAAGCAACTCTAGTAGAGCACAAACAATGAGGTAAACGAAATGAATGTCATTTTGGAGTCAGAAATTGAGAAAAGAAAGTAGGCTGAATTGGCCTTAGAAGAAAGGGAGAAAGAGATTTCCACTCTAAGAAGCCAGGTGTTCGCATTGGATGGGAGCTTATCGAAGCTAAGGCAGACCTGAATAGCTGGGTTGCAGAATTAGATCTTTTGAGAGCCCAACCTCCTGCACAATAGATGAGCTCATTGGAAATTGCCAAGAAGTTATACACATCCTACTGGGATAAGGTCAAGGCATTATGCTTTACTTTGCAACCCACCCTGAGGTTTATGGCGCAGGCAACTGAACTATGTGGAATAGTCAGTGAAACAATCCAATAGGTGTAGGAGATGACTGTCGATAAGGTTCTAGAGGCAAGACTTCTATTGGGCAAGTTGTATACGGCTTCTGATGAGGCTCTGAGTGGCGTAGGTATTGTGGATTGTACAACGGCGGCTATGGGCATGAAAATTATCATTTCCATGCACGAGGTCATCCAACAAGTGGCAGAATGCAAAACCAGATTGAATCAAGTTACCAGTGACATGCGGGAAAAATTTTCCAGCTTAACTTAGCCAGGCCTCCCTTCGCCCTTCATTGTAGATCAGACAGTAGTAGGTGTCGAGCATATTATTGCAAGGATCAAAGAGAAGAAGCATGACCTTTCTGTTTTCCAATATTTTGATCAATTTTTGACCGCCAAGAATATTGAAGGCATCGTGCATCAACTGGCACAACTCTTTTTCCAGCTTGAGTTGGAGGTGAAGGTATCTGGCGGATTGCCTTTTAAGGCAATCATCAATCTCAAATTGGCGCACAAAAATCTACGACCCCTCTCTGCATCGTCAAATGAGGTCTAGACTAGTCTGCGGGCTGCCCTCTCAAGGTTGTGAGCAATAATGGGATGCTGAACTAAGGTTTCTAGGGTTCTTTATTCCATAGGAGAAATGTCCCAGTGAGTCACCAAACTGTTTCACAAAAAACCGTGGCCTTTGCGGTTATTATTTTTCCTTCGCGGTTGTGCCTTATCTTTTATTGCTCGCAACCTTTAGTGTTTTCCATGTGGCCTCCTCATGGAGATTCCTGCCAATCAGTATCGCTTCGCTTTTGCCAAATTTCGTGTGCGTGATGCGTGGCTTTCTCTGGCTACTTTCCGAGCTAGGCCCACCATGCAATTACTATCGCTCAATATCGTCCACGTGGCTTCCTCTCAGAGCTTTTTACTAGGCATCCCTTATTCTTTTTTCCAGGCTCCGTTTGCTCGATGCGTGGCGTGTTCTTGTGCACCAGTTTTTTGGGAGTTGCTATTGTGCCATTTTTTCTCGCTTGCCGCCGCATTTTCTTCTTTGATGTCATGTGTTCATTTATTCTGCTACATGGCCTTCTTTTCTCTGAGGTGGTTGTGTTGGCACATTGTTGAGTGTTCCTTTTGTTTAGTGTCGGCTCGAGAAGATCTAGGGCGTCGATGTTTGATCAAGGTGTCTTTCTCTGTGGTTGTCAGGCGGTGGGTTGGCCTATATAAACTGCCTTGCTCCTCTTTTATTAGGTTGTTGATTAGATAGATAGAAAAGCTTCCCAAGCACTAGGAATATCCTATGTAATATTTTATTCAACTTTAAGTTTGCAGACTGTGCCAATCAATTCAGCCTTTCTGGTTTTTCATGTATTTGATAAGACTGTTAAACTGTGTTGTTATTTTCCTATAATATATGAATGCTTGTTCTGAGGCTTTTGTAATATTTTATAGCTTAATAGATATAGATCATGTTTTCGACTCTTCTATGTTGGCCGAAGTTATACTAGATTATTCTATGCGGATAGAGGTTGTTTCTTATGTTTTAAAGTGCTTTTGAGAAAATTTATCTAAATAAACAACATTCGGTGGTTCGAGCCTTTGCATCCAGCACTGTGCTCAGGTAATATCGTTTATGATTTGGCGCATCGCCTTTATCTTAGATTTACATTCTTAGTTATCTTCCTAACCTTTTACCTCCCCCCACTAAAACGAAGAGTCGACTTCGGTAAAACCCGAAGGTCACTTAGTTGTGCACATAATGTCCCCCAACAGCTAAGTTTCCCATGAGACTACTGCTACCTGCAAAATCTTGCGTCAATAGGTTTACACTAGGCTAGGTCCTGTTTCATACCCTAGCATGCCTGAATGTTCTAGGCTACATTGCATCGACGATTTCTCTTAAGAGACCAAAGTACGAAAGGGAAGCAAACTTTGATGAGATATTACTCAAAAATTGTGGCACTTAGAAAAATTTCATATGAAGGTACAATATCATGTAGGTCCCCTCTACAATAATCTCTCCTAGTTTTTTATATCTCCAATCCCTTTTATCATGGTAATGAGTTTTCAGTTGATGGAAAAAATGTTAAATGCATGTAGTGTAAAGCTGCAAAGTGGTGTAATTTTCATTTTGTTCATCGTGTGACCAAACCAATAGTTCCAAAACATTTGGATGGGTAGGTTTACACTAGAAAAGGTTCTATTTTGCACCCAACATTCTGGGGTGTTTTAGAAAATATTGCACCGACGATTTCTCTTAAGAGACCAAAGTGCGAAAGGATAACAAACTTTGACGAGCTGTTACTTGGAAACTGTGGAACTTAGAAAAATTTCATTTGAAGTTATATGATTATGTAGGGCCCCTCTATAAAAAACTCTCTTGGTTTTAATATCTTCAATCCATTTGCCCATGATGATGAGTTTTTAGTTGATGGAAAAAGCATCAGATGCATACAGTGTAAAGTTGCAAGTTGGTGTAATTTTTATTCTATTTGTTGTGTGACCAAATCGATAGTTACAACATGTCAAAGTGGGTAGGTTTATTCTAGGAAAGGTCCTTTTTTTCACACCCTAGCATGGCGGAATGTTTCGTGCTACATTACACCAATGATTTCTATTAAGAGACCAAAGTGCGAAAGGGTAGAAAAATTTCACGAGATGTTACTTGGAAACCGTGACACTTACAACCATTCCATTTAAAGGTATAGAATCATGTATGGTCCCTCTACCATAACTTATTTCAATTTTTCATATCTCCAATTGATTTTCTTATAGTGACAATTTTTAGTTGATGGAAAAAGTGTTAGTTGCATTCAAAAGAAAGTTGCAAGATAGCTTAATTTTTGTTCTATTCATTGTGTAGCCAAACTGACAGTTCCAAGTCATTCCACTATGGCAACAATGTTTCAAATGTTCCAAAAAGAGTCAGTTGCATTTAGTAAAAATTTGTCGAGAGGCATTATTTACATTCTTCATCTCCTGTGGGTAAACTAACAATTCAAACATATTGGGGTGGCTATAGAATAAGTCCACTTTATAATTTTTGGTCAACGTAGGTGTCTTTATAATCTTATGATTGAATGATCTACACCAATGAACTAGTCTCCTCTATTGAATGAACTCAATGTAGTCATAAACATTTTGGTCAATATAGGAATAGATTTTTTTGAGATTAAGGAAAGTGTGGGCATGAAGAATATGCCTATAAATTTGAAGTAGTAATTGGCCAAAAAGAGGATGGGTACTTGAATATACTTGAATAAAATTATTGGAAATGCTAGTGTAAATTGTTTTTACTTTATCTTGAATAAAACTTGATTCCATAACTATATGAAAAAAACATGTCATCCAAGACCACAAACACATACTGGTGTAGGAAAGATAATAATTAACCAGCAAATATAGGTGAAATGAGTGTGAAATAAGTTATAAAGCATGGAATACACTTGGATTTTAAATATTTGAAGTAAACCATCTACACATCTCCATTGAAGCTTGTCATTCTATAATGGAGGCAACATATTATTATCAAAAACATGAAATCTAAAAATATAATCCTTAATTAGCTCTTTTTCCATGTGTTTTCATTACATTCTTGAGAGATAAAATTATTAGCATGTTTTGATGCACTTCGTTTGTTGCAAGGAAATAATATAGGAACATTTTTGTGAGAACATATTGGAATAAAATTTTAATCATTTATAGTTACTCCAAATAAATATTTATTTATTTAAATAGTAATTTATAATGCAAATATGGAGACCATCAATAAAAAAGATATGTATTAACCAAATATTCATATAAGCATACATCAATATATGTCAATATAAGTATAACATATATACAAAATAGCCATATAGTCTTACAAGAATGTCATATGGGCATACAATGTTGTGTATATGTAATACAAAATATATGTCCAAAAATGCCATATATGCATACAACAAAGTAACCTAATAAATATTCATTCCCTTCTAGGTGAAGAAAATAGATCATGAGCGGCCTTTGATCATCGAGGGATGGAGATGCGTATGCAAATGGTCTACTTTGAATTTGAAGGTTGGACCTCCTATTTAATTCTTAATGGAGGTGTACCTTTTACAATAAAAATTATAGACATTAATATATAGAAATTACATTACATAAAATGAAATATTTAACAAAATAATCACTTACCACCACTAAATGATCTCTCTCCCTGTTCCCAACAGAAACACCCTCATATTGTGGTGTTGCAAATCCCTATAGCAACCATCCAGATAGAAATTAAACTACAAATCAATAATCATTTTATTTTTAGATAATAAACAACTAAAACAATTAATGTAAAATTTTAAATTCACTAATCTTCCTCATACCACCATCAAAAGCATCAAGCTCTCTATTGCAGTAGAGACATCATGCTCCATTTCCCTATCAATATCAATAGTCTCTTCTTGCATCATCTGAAAATAAAACAACATTGGTCAATTACAAAAACTAGAAGAGTGATGTAGGCCATGACTTATAATGTATGGCATAGTCAACAAAAATGTGAGTACTTATTGAACTATATATTGCTTCATAGTTTAATATGTGGTTACTGAACTATTTTGTTCCTTGGGATATGTTAATGCATCCAATTCTATTACAAATCTTGTTTTATGATCATTGAGGGAGACATTATCTTGAAGTCCCATGAAGGTGATGATAGAATCATCATTATGGAGGATGTGAAATGATGTGTGATCTTGGTGATCTAGGGTGATAAATTTAGGAGATAGATGATTAAGGTTAGTCATGGGGTCAATGAAAGGATTGGTGTAGGGGTGATGGGATTAAGAAAGGGATTTATATGATGGGGGTGATAGAAGGATTGATGATGGGAATGTTAAAAAGATTGTTTATGGAGTAATAGGTTCAATGAAAGGATTTGCAGTAGAAAGTTCCTTGGTGGAACAATAGTATGGAATCATTTGATGTTAGGATAATTTAACCTAGTGTTCATAGGTGTAGCATCCTTATTATTATTATCAAGAAGGCTATATTTGATGCCTTGGAATCCTTGGTTTGAATAAATACAAATGTGTTTGAAGAATAATTATTTGTGAATGGTAAATACTCTCATGATCTTTGAAAAACTATTTTTGATGATCTTCCACATAGGATATTTATTATTTTATAGTGACAAAAAAACCAAATGAAACAAGAAGGAAATTTTTTGTGATTTCTATACAAGTGACAGGTTTGCATTGATAGTCCTTGATGCGGGAGCATCCATGGTGTACTCACAATCTTGTGTCACCAAAAATATTTTATTTTTCTTTGTTTGATTTCAATAAGGGCCAAGGTTGTGAGGGGCCATGGGGTTCCAAGTTTTCCTAACCTGAGTCGTGGGGTTCCAAGTTTTTCTAACTTAAGTCGTGGGGTTCTAGAATTTCATAACCTCCCAACTTAGCGGCTGTGAAGTGAAGGATACCATCTTTCTTTTCGATGTGTTGTGGGTTTTTAGAACTTCGTAACCTCTGATAAGAGGTTATAGAGTTTGGGTTTTTAGTGAATTAGCGATGTTTTATGGAAGAGCGTCAGCGAGTCATGGGTTTTCAGAACTTCATAACCTCTGACAAGAGGTTTTGAGGTTCGAATGTTTAGCAACTTAGTGATTTGCAATGGAAGGCATATGGTGGGACCTGATAGGTTGATAAGGACAGATAATATGATATGTATAAGTAGATGATGATTATCAATTAGATGATCATGCAATTCACATCCTTGTTGTGAGTTGTGTGGTAGTGAGCTACAATGGTGGACCCCATGAGTAGTAAAATCTTATGTAAATATTCATTGGGGAGAAAGGTATATGTTTCTAGGAGAATATTGTCGGTGCCTCAAACATAATGATGGATGTTAAGTTAAAGTTGATAGATGGTGCTGAGTTGAAGGATAAACAATCTAATGGTTGTGTTTTAAAGGTGTCATAATGAATGGAGAGTGAGAGGATCATGGCACGAAAGAGAAGATCGATGGCTAGTATTTGAACTTGAAGATCTAAAATGGCTATGACAGTATGAACGAGGGTTTTCACCTATAAACCGACATAGAGGAAGGAATTAATTGGTCCAACTACACTAGAGACCAATTTAAATGAAGATTTGATCTTCAAGGCGACAACACAGATTGCAGATGTGACCAAGATCGAATAGACAAGAGAATGCATTTAATGAATATCAGATTCTTGGGTTTGATAGAGAGCTAATTTGGGAAAATTATTTGTAACATAAGTAAATATTGGGAGGATCGATGCAAGATATGGAAATATCTTGTAAAATCTATGAGCTATCCTAATTATGAGCTAGATAGTGGTGTACGCAGATCGAGGTAGAAGATTGGATAAGATCTGAATGGTGGGGAGAATCTCAAGGAGGGAGATATTGTAGATCAATGGATTTAAGCAAGAAGAATACAATAAGAGAAGTGGTATCCGAGAAGAGAAGGATCGATGGTGAGGGGGAAAGTGTGTGTAGTTTGCAAGTGTAGAGAGAGTGCTGAACAGAGTAAGGTATAGCTAAGTATGTAGAAAGAGAAGTTTTTGCATGTCAAAATGTTGTCATGAATGGCACCAGATTGTTGAGGACATATATGTTGTAGGTGTTTCTTATAGGATTGAAGAGGATCCCATGGGATTCCTTTTGATGTAATATTTTGCATGTTTGAATGAAATGAAAGGGAGAGTCTCCCTATTTGCGTCAGTGGTATCAGAGCAAGAAATTAATTCAAACACATTTATTTGTTGTTTTATGAGGATGCGTCTTGTGATAAGACTAAGTGTGTTCTTTTGAGTTACGTTAGGATCCCAGAGTTTTTTTCCCTCCTGTGTCAATGGTATCAGAGTAGAAGTTCCTGAGGGTGCAGGAAGAAGTGTCGATTGGAGGCAATTTGCACCAAGACCTGAGGGAGGAGACTGTGTGGAATTTTTTTGTATATGGATGTGCAACCTTCAAGAATAAATTTTCAGAGGTTTTGAGGAACTGAGGTCCCCATCGTTGTAAATAGATCACCGAAGGAGGCAGTTTACAATAATATTAGGGAATATTGAAAGAGGGTTTTGTAAATAGAGTTGGTTGTCCTAAGTTTGTAATAGAGCATCAAACATGAGGTAGTTGCAGCAAGACCTGTGAGTGTGGGTTGAAGCCTAAATATCTTGAGAGTGCAGAGTATGCACCAAGATTTGCGGTTGATGAGATAAGTGACTTGTGGAAAAGTATGTTTGTTGCAAGCATGAAAAAAGGGTGTGTAACTATTATCCTCCAACAAAGATAAAGTTGGGTAGAAAGTGTAGAGTTCCTCCACTAAAAGAAGATCGCTGAATAGGAGGCGATTTAGATTTGTGAAACCTGAGGGTTGAATATTTGTGTTGTTACAACTTTGAGAGGCCTAGAAAATGAAAAATAAAACAGGAAAATAGACATTTTTCAGTAGATGGGTTCCAAGT
The DNA here is from genome assembly GCA_007115665.2 of Sequoiadendron giganteum. NCBI lineage: Eukaryota > Viridiplantae > Streptophyta > Pinopsida > Cupressales > Cupressaceae > Sequoiadendron > Sequoiadendron giganteum. The sequence goes on from CM021100.1 coordinate 711,728,303, forward strand.
ATTCCCAGATTAGAGGAAATCAAAAAGAGATTTCGGGAAAGAGAATTGATAAGGTTGCAACAAAAATTAAATGAATTGGAGGAAATGATAAGAGGGTGGAAACAAAAGAAGACAAGAGATAAAGGTAATATTTATCCTTCTAATGATGTTTTGACTGTAGGAAATAAAGAGGATGCAACAAAGTGTCTTGTATATGACACTAAGGAAGAGTATAAGGATAAAGAGAATGAACCTAAAATTGAAGAATATCTATTGGAAGACATAAAGAATGAAGATCTAGAGGTAGTAGTAGCCACAAAAGAATGGAAAGATATGGAGGTCTGTGAAGAAGAAGAAACCCAAGTGGTAGCGGTTAAAGAGAAGGTAAAACTTGCATCTTGTGAATTCATAGAGTATTTTGGTTTGCATGTGAGTGATGTAAATGGGATGGCTAGGTATGAGGAGGTTAAAAGTTTTGTTGAAGCTGATTTACTTGAGTATGATAAGAATAATGTAGAAGATGCTACAAAAGTGAGTGTTTTTGTAGTTAAAGGTACTACAACTGAAAATAAGGAAGACGATGAAGGGAAGAATGTAAAATTGTTTGGTGATATTTCCTTGATACCAGTTGATGAATTATTATGTGATAAGGATATTGGTATGATAGATAGATTGCTGCAATGACTAAAGGATAAGTCTTTTGATTATGTTTCTAACATTGTTGTGAGTGAAACAGAGGAAGTGATTTCAGCTATCAAATGTCCTTTAGAGGGCATAAAGAAGGAAGAGTATAGTGTTGTACCTGAGAGTGAAGATAAACCAATGGTTGAAATAGTCACATTGAATAAGGTAATGAATGTAACTCATTATTCTTCTTCTGAAGAAGAAATTAATGATTATGAATTTTTAGATTTTCAAAATGTAAGCTGGCGGGAGATGAATTCTGTGAAAAGAGGGAGAAAGAGAAAAAAAAGGAAAGATGGTAGAGATATCAAGTTATAGGGCTAGTTGAGAAAGAAGAAAATGAATTTTGTCATTGGATGGATTTTGAGGATTCCTGGACTTGAGAAAATCAGAGAAAGAGCAAGAAGAAATAAGAGTTGAGATGATAGAATTGCAACACCAAGTGGATGGATTAAGAAAAGAGATTGAAAGGAGAAAATGAGAAAAGAGAAGGTTTGAAGACAATTTTGATTATCCTTCTAATGATCTTTTGATTGCAAGAAAGACAAAAGATGCAGTAGGGTGTCAAAAAAGTGGCACTGAGGAAGAAGAAGATGGCTGCAAAGAAATCGATGAACCTAAATCTGAGGGATGCCTATTGGAATACATGAAGGATGAAATTATAGAGGTTGCAGTAGCAGAAAATGAGTTGAGTTCAATGAAGAAGAGGGCACTGAAATTAAATCAGTAAAAGAGGAGGTAAAATTTGCATTTTGTGAGTTAATTGGTGATTCTAATTTGCTTATGAATTATGTGAATGGAATGGGTGAATATGAAGAATTTTAAATTTTTTTGCAGTAGTAAGGAAGAGAGGAATATAATATTTTGATGAGGTTAGAACCACATATGATTTTTGTTTGAGTGATATGATGAGTTATAGTGAATAAATAAATGCAACAATGAAATTTATAGCAGAAGGAAATGAGGTATAATTAGGTTTTAATATATGTTTTGATGAGGATAAGAATGTAGAAATGGATATAGTTTTTGCAGAAATGAATCAATTTGAGAAGGTCAAAATTGAGAAACAAGAGGTGAAGGTAAAAGAGGAGTTTCATAAAGATATTTGTATAAACAAAAATTTTGTGTGGGATGGCAAAGATGAATATCTGGATTGTGTTACTGACATTGAATTTGTAGCACTAGTTATAGGACAATTAAGTGATACAATTGCATGTCTTGTAGAAGGCATGAAAGAAAAAAATAGGTGGAAGATGCAATAGGTAATTGTAGACATGTAAAAATGACTTGACACATATCCCACAACATCGAACAACATCGAACAACATCAAACAACATCGAAAAACATTGAACAACATATAACAACATTGAACAACCTTAAACAACATCAAATGATATGGAACATCATCTTCGATCATCCTGTAACATCTCAAAATGACTCGGAATCATCTTGTAACATCTCAGAATGACTCAGAATCATCCCGTAACATCTCATAATGACTTGAAATCATCCTGTAACATCTTAGAATGACTTGAAATCATCCCATAACATCTCAGAATGACTCAAAATCATCTTGTAAACATCTCAGAATGACTCAGAATCATCCCGTGACATCTCAAAATACTTGGAATCATCCCGTAACATCTCAGAATGACTCAGAATCATTTCATAACATCTCAAAATGACTCAGAATCATCCCATAACATCTTGAAATCACCCTGAAACATCTCAGAATCATCTTGTAATGTCTTGGATCATCTCAGGTCATCTTAGATCATCTTCGAACCATATCGCAACGTTCCCACATTGCACCATAGCAAAACGACATCAAAAAATCTAATGCCTCTATTAATTGAATAATACAAGATTATTTAATTAATTCACTTTTTCATCATTACAGACAAATTAGATAAATTTCATTTATCTAATAAACTCCTAAAAACCCTAATTCTACTATTGATTAAATAAAACAACATTATTTGATTAATTCACGTTTCATCATTTCGACCAATTAAATAAATCACATTTCTTTAATAAATTCTTAATCTCAATTTATTTCATCTTGATTAATTAAATAATGCCAATTATTTAATTACGTCACTAAATCACCTTATTCCCCTAAGTTGATTAAATTATTAAATAATAATTTAATTACAATACTTTCCCTCCAAAATTTGAATAATTAAATCAAACTATTCAAATCAATTATCAAAACTAAAATCAAACTAATGCCACTTTGTTTGAAAAAGTCAAACTTGATTTGCACGTTCAAACTCCAAAAAGGACTTAATTAATTAAATCAATTAATTCATATTCCTCACCCACTTTTTGATTGAGAAAATTACGATTGTTGACTGAGCAATCTAATATGTTAACTAATTAATCCAAATTAATAACTGAATAATCTATTTTGTTAACTAAGCCCTCACAATTCCTAACTAAGCCATCACAATCTCGACTAATCAATCACTCCCTTGACTAGCCAATCTATTTCTCAATCACCCAAATTGTGCAATCAACTTTGCACAATTTTCTCATGTCTAATTCCTCTCAACACACTCCGACTATTGATCTGGATATTCTTCAAAACAATCTTGATCATCCATTTCAAATCTCATATTCTATATAAAAACCCCTTTCTTGACAAATAAGGATGGGAGAATCGACATACATTGAGTAATAAATTTCTGTCAAGAACACCATTGATAGAGCTTCGCCATTTTCTTCGATCAACCAAACACAATCGTCATTCCTCAAGCTTTCACACATGAACTTTGGAGGCTTCACGGTGATAAAAACAACCTAACATCAGGTGAATACACTCCACTACAGGATGGTAATGCTACGTTATTTTAAACATTCAATATTGTAATCATAGATTCATTTATGCATGTTAGGATAGCTTAGTTTCATTTCATATGTGTAGGTTTAGATCTTAGATTAATGTGTTGAATCTTAGTTTAGATTCTTAGATTAACATGTTTGATCCATATTTCGGACTAATGTTCTACCCCTCACACATTCTGGCATGCCTGGTGGGACCCTTGTCCCCTTCTCTAATGTTTATTTGAGTCACTTTTGAAGTTGTAGGTCCCATAAATGCATTTGACAGAGTTTTCACGCGCTTGTCTAAAAATCCTGAGTGCTTGTCCAGAAAACCTGAGTGCTTGTCTATCAAGAAAACTATGCTATTATCCAAGAACTATGCTATTATCATGGGAATGACACTATTGTCTAAAACTTGCACTTTTTTTTGACAATGTTAGCTTTTTCTAGCTAATTTGATCATTTATTTTTGGAACCAAGCAGTTGTATTTTTCTTGCATGCTTGCATATTTTTTCTAAGCAGTTGTTCTAATGGACAAGTGCACATATCCTACACTATTGTAATAGGGTTCTCACTAACTTTTGTTTTTTTTTGGATGTGTAAGCAGGAATTGATAGATCTGATGCAGGATTCAAGTAACATTAACATGTTTGTTGTAGGGAAGAGGATCGGTCCTAGTTTTTTATTTACTTTTAATTAACTTAGGAATCTAAAATTGGTGCTCTAAAATGAACAAAAACAAACTCATTTTTGATTTATTGTTTAAAATTGAACAAATTAACACTTTCTTAACTTAGGAATCTAAATTTCATGCTCTAAAAATGAATAAAACACACTCATATTTGATTTAGTTTTTAAAAATGAACCAATTTCCTATTTTCTTAACTTAGGAATATGAATTTGGTGCTCATAAAAAGAAAAAAACAACGAAAAAACAATTCAATTTTGGGATCTAAAAATGAACCAATTTCATGTTTCTTAACTTAGGAATTTTAAATTTGTTGCATAAAAAGAGCGCAAATGATTTCCATTTGTTGACACATGCATGATTTTCATTTGTTAACCAATTAGAGACAAGGATTGTTTTCTTATAAACACCCAAATTTGGAGCTTAAAAATGAACAATTCATTTCTTTTGTATTGCACCATTGCGATTTTTGAATGACATCCTGAATACTTCCTATTGGTGTAAGTAAAAAGAGAAATTTGTTTATGTTATTCACATATTTATGGGGATAACACCGCTCGAGGTGTTTAAAATGAATCAATTTTCTATGGATTGTTCACTGTGCATTCATTGATTGATAAAACTAAAGTGTTTAATCATCTCCCCTCACAGCTTTTGGAAATATTGGGTGAGTGAAAGAAAATTTTTGAGCATTGCACTTTAGTTTTCAAGATTACCTTAAAGAGGGGGCTTTCCTTGAGATACATCCTATGCTGGAGAACTCATTGCAAGGTCTCAAATCACATTCACTTGTGGGCTATATTAAAGGTTGCAAAATTGTAAGAAAGTAGCTTCAAGTTGTGCTGAAAACAGACTACACCTAATCACATGCCTTAAGTGGAACGAGAATGGTTAAAGATCCTTAAATGGATAGTGGGTGAGTGTTATATTTTTGCATTAACAATTACCACTAAGAACCAAACTATTTTAGACGCCACCCTTTTTATCCAAAAACATTCTCTGAAAGTGGTGCATCAAAATTTATTCCAAGAAGTTACTTTCCATGTCCAACTATAGGCCCACGCCATAAGTTGCATGTAAAATCATCTCTTCAGAGCATGAGGCAAGCCTACCTAAGAGAATGGTTTCTATCCCATAGGGTTGTAATTACTGGTTTATGTTAAACTTTCCCATTACATTAAAATAAAATTGACATCAAATTTTGTGATTGATTTTAAAAAAAAAATTGAATGAGATGGTTGAACCACAAACCCTTTGATTTAGTGCATACTTGTGAAAGAAGCCTTATGTTTGCATCCCTTTGAAAGGATCTTTCCTTAAAGTTTTCAAAACATTCTGGCTTTCATTTCAAGGTACATTAATCAAAGTAAACATTTGGGAACTATGGCTTGGGTGTTGTGATTTCACAACCAAAGCTATAGACATGAAGGTCACATAATTCCATGCTTGTTGAGTTAGTCCAAGTATTGTTTTGTCACTTGCCATACTTCAAACACAGAGAAAAAATTGAGAAAGAGTTGTTTATAAGATCATTGTTCGAATAAAAACAATTGGAAAGAAATAAGGTCAGATAGTCCCACATCCATTATTTTCCATCCTACCTTTTTGAAATCAAAATCAAACAAACCATTAAGGTCATTCCTCCACTAAGACGTCCATGGTATCAACAGTTACTTGGGACTCACAGATAGTACAAGTAAGCTTTCCTACAACATATCCTCTAGAAAACGAAGTGGAATATAGACCTTTGTTCTTCACCATTTTGATTTCCAAAAATTAGTATCATTCCAAAACAACACTCAAACCTTAGGGTCTTGAGCTTCACAACAACCATCCCATAACACCATCAAAATTTATGACCATTTGGTGACCAACTACCCCAGTTTAGCAACCAAATCTTGTAGCACCGATCCTTCAACCGAGTCTCACATATATCGAAGGTGAACAAACTGACATCATAAGTAGCTTGAGAACTTTCATTTTTTAGAAGAATGAAACACCTCTCTAGTTTCTCACCACATCAATTATCCTAGACGAAGAGAAAGAGAAAGATTACATAGCAACATAGAGACCTATATTACCACCACTTGCGTGGTAATAAATATCCCTTTCATGATCTCACGCAAGGTTAAGATCCCTAAGGTAAAGTCCATAGGTCATCATTTAAAACTTAGGCATCTTAGTCCAAAATCTCTCAAGAAACACCTTTTAGCGCTACATGAAAATAGAGACAAATTGGTAGCAAAATTTTATAGACATGCTTTTGAGAAAAATCCAGAGTTATATATATTATTTTTTAGTCAAAACACTGGTCTTTTTCATGATACTGAACTTCTCTAGAGGAATAGATTAGATTTACATACCCACATTCATCCTCTCATTTAAGACACCATTGGGTTTTTAGGATTCAAGTCAACTAGAGAGTAGACCACTTTCCCATAGGAGACCTAAGTTGTTTATGACAACCACGAGATCACAACATAGAAAGAGAATGGAAGCCAAAAAAAATACCACCAATATCCCATCAACAAATACCATGAAAAATGAGAGTAGCCCATGGGGCTATAGGCCAAATGACCTTGAAACTCCCCAAAAGAGACCAGTATACAGAGACACTTTCACTGAGGAATAAATAAGTCACAAACAGGAGGTTATGGAACAAAGTAACTAAGACCCAAACAAAGTGGTTATAGAGGAGGTAGATGGGGAGGAAGAGATAAATGAGGAGGAACTTTTTGAAATTCTAACAACCCCAAGGTTCTCAAACTAATGGACAGGTTGTTAAGAAAGGACCTAAACTACTATTTCTTCAAGTTAGCACAAAGTGGTGCTAAATTACCCATGGAATTCAATGTAGAAGCTCTCAAAGACCCCAATCTTATTCCCTTAGGGGAAAACTCGGTTGTGAGACAAATAACCCAACCTCCAGAGATGCCGAATATGCCACCTATGTTTTCACAAAACAATGACCAACCCAATGAGAACCCCTTGTTACGGAAACCAACTCAAGTTGAAAAAGTAGTAGTAGCACAAATGCACCAAGGAGGGCCATCTCAATATGAACCTCAAAATAACAAACCACCTCCTAGGCAATATATACCTCAAATCACAGCAAGTGTCAACCCTTCCCAGAACAATCAGTACCATCAACAATGTGGAACACAGGGTCCCCCTCAGAACAACCAATATCTTCAACAAGGTGGAACACAGGGTCCCCCTTAGAACAATCAATATGTTCAACAAGGTGGAACACAAGGTCCCCTTCTGAACCACCAATACTATCAACAAGGTATCCTACCAATGCTTCATCAAAGTAACCTTCATTTTAGTCCCACCTAGCAGAGTGTGCCACAAAACACCCTAATTCAGTCATCCCAAAAATAAGGTATCCCACCAATGCTTCATCAAGGTAACCTTCATTTTAGTCCTACCCAACAGGGTCTACCATAGAGTGCCCTAATTAATTTGTCTGAACAATAAGGTATCCCACCAACACTTCACTAGGGTAACCTTCATTTTAGTCCCACCCAATAGGGTGTGCCACAGAGTGCCCTAATTAAATCATCCGAACAACAAGGTATCCCACCAACGCTTCATTAGGGTAACCTTCATTTTAGTCCTACCCAGTAGGGTGTGCCACATAGTACCCTTATTCAGTCATCCCAACAACAAGGAGTTAACCCTCCTTATGCATAATAAGGAATTAACCCTCCTTATATCCCATATGGCTATCAAGGTTCAGTACCTTCACAATACCCAATCTATGACCAAAACTTGGTAGGACAACAAGGTTATTACATGCAAGGTTTGCAAACACATGTACCAAAAATAGAGATGGAACTAAGGCTAGATACTATCACCCAACAAATAGTAGATATGCAAATAGGAAAACAAAAGAAGACCTACACTATGCAAGAAATTTGTATGTTCCTATTGTTGTCAATTCAGATTGCACTCGAATGCTTGAATGTTGAAATTCAGCAATCTGTTGAAACATGGGAACTAATTCCAGGTTGTGGGTACCCTATAAGGAATTAGACCTCCAGATTCTAAGGCTGGTTCCTATGTGATTTCTTGATTAATAACTGATTAATTTTGCTGGGAAAAGAATAGAAATACTAAATCTAAATTTTGAACTATGAAACTTAACTATGGTGATGCACCGAAGAATTCAATATGCAGACTTAAACTCACAAAATGATTACTCACTATTTTCATTCGCACAACCTGATCTAAAAGCTCAAACACTTGAAAGTTTTAAACAGAGGCTTTTTTAAGGAAACAATCATAGAAAGAAAATATGATTCCCATAACTATACTATTTTATTATTGTTTAGCACAATGTTTAACCAGTGGATTTAAACTTGGATGCATACAAAAATTCATTAAGGAGACAGAAATATTTAAAGGTTTCAAAAACTGCAAACACAATAATCACTTCGATCAATCCTACATGACAATGATGCTTAAAACTTGAAGGCGAATTCTAAAAAGATGGTAATGAAAGGAGTCTTTCTACAAAAACACACTAATTGACCTGTAAACCTGCTATTGTATTAATCTGAAAATAAAGTTGAGTTACAAAATAATTCTCTTTACAGAATGCAAAGGAGAAAAATAAGAACTAGCGAAAAAATAGTTAAGTTTTTTCAATATATACAAAAATCCTTCAAAAGCCATGGAAAAGGAACTAAAGTCAAACTTCAGTGAGAGGGTGATAAATCCAAGGCAAATTACGAGCAAAAGCAAATATCTCTGAAAAAAGGAGTCAAAACCATGCAAAAATGAGTGCACTCAGGTTCAAACTCATTGTCAACTGTTAACTGAAACATGCAAAACCCAAACTGAACTAAAAATCCCACAAAAGGTGGGCCGAAGCATGCGAAAGCCTCCTCATTTGTATCAATTTTCCCATGCCAAAATGAAACTCCATCTTTGTCTAAAACGCTCCAAATAGTCATATCTAGCTTGACTCACCAACTTGCGTATTTTTACACTTTGCAAAAATGATTGTGAGTAAATAATAAAGTAATTAAATTAATTACTTTATTATTTACAACTACTACTTATCTGAATTTACAATTCATAAAAAAATAATAAAGTAATTTAAAAAAAATACTTTATTATTTATTTACAATTATTTGCAAATTGTAAAGTCTTGCACCTAATATGCAGCCCTTATCACTCCACAAAAGCCATGCATTACTTAATCCAAAGGCATTATTCACCTCTTACATAATAGTCGGCCACTTCATGCAATACATATCATATGATGATACATATATTTTCTCCAAATGCACTCTCGACCCCTTCAGTATTTGCATGATTTTTTAATTGACTTAGAAGTCAATATTCACCATTCAAAAAGAGATAATGAAGGGAAAGAAAAGACCTAAAATTAGTGAACCCTAATCATTGCTTTGCATTTGACTTGGCATTTCAAACTTTCCCTTAAGAGAACCTGTGCACCGCCATCACTGGGGTTTTGATTTTTCTAGAATTGGAGCTTGGCCTGGTAAGTTGTTAGCAAAGCATTTCATGACTTCCCTCTGTACTTTTGAAAGATTTCCTGACCTTGAAGGCCACGGGCTTGCAATTTTCTGCGTGCTTTTCTCCTCCTTTGCTTTGGATGCCATGGATATACCGGGCTTGAGCTTGAAATATGGTGCTCCAATGAGCTCTGGCCGCAATTGTTCCTCTCCCACAGGTGTGATCTGGTAAGCATTCCAACTCCATTGTATTTCTCTGTATTTTTGAAAAGAATAAAGAAACTCTTTCGAACATTAAGGGTTTTGTAGGTTCGATTTTTTTTTTTATATTTGAGTCATCCTCTATAGCAAAATGGTATCACATTTCTGAACAAAGCTTCTTTATGCAGGCCGCCATTGAGATGGGTTCATTTCTCTGTGTATAACTCCTACTATTTTTATATGCTTTGATTTTTTCTATAATTTATTTCCTGAAACTTTCTACTCTGGCTGTGGGTTTGCAATTTTCATAGGTGCCAGATATGCTAGCCATTGTTTCTTTTGAACTCTTGGGAACACTATTTGTCCAAAACAGAAGCTTATAAAAGCTTTATACTTTGTAAAAGATCAAAATCTCCCTTTTTTATGAATTTCTTGGCCATTACACAGGCCGTGCCACTATGCTCCAGTTATATTTCACTTCTTTGAAAGAAACCCTACATGGGTATTAGCCGCGAGCTTTGTATTTCTCTGTATTTTGGATTAAAAGTAAAACCCCAAGTGGGTATCTGAAATTTTCACCGAAAATAATGTCTGTAACCTACACCTGTGAAAGAAAGAGAAATAAAAAATTTGTGTGTGAATGACCCATATCTCTATGCATACATTTTTCTGGCCATGACCTCTCTTTATTTGTGCTTCTGGGTGCTCTTTTAAATTGCAGACCGCCATGAATTTGTAGATATTTTGCTTGAAACCATCTGTGATCCTCCATTCTATTCAATAATTTTGTATTTATGCTGAACCGTGGTTGTTTCAAAATCCATTATGAAACTAGTATGACCTTTGATTAGCAGAAGCTAAGCTCCTTCACAAGCTTCACTGTTCTTTGTGGTCCTTGGTTGTCCTTGCTAAAAATAACAGTATACCTACTTATGTCATTTGTTGATTCAAGTGAAAGTCAATATGATAGAAGTTTATTCAGCAAAGACAAACTTGACAATAATGTTTTTTTGAACATAATTCTGAACACAAAAACCCACTTCAAATGTAATCGTTTCCTCAATGTGACCCTTTCCAAGGTTGCATATTAAATAACTATGCCAGGTATCCATTATTGTGCTAAAAGATACTCTTCTGGGTAGGCATGATAGTTGCATATTATTTTAGACTCTCTTTCCTCTGCTTCTATTGTCACAGAGCCTCCTTCAAACACCTTGTATGCTTCTCTTCTCTTTACACAACTTAAATACCTCTCGCTGCCTTTAATGATTGCTGCTGAAAGTTATCACAATAATGGCACTTGGATGTTTTTAAATCTCTCTAAAATACATGTTTTTTTCTTGCAAATGTTATGTTTCAGCATGATGAAAAATATATTGAAAGCAAACATGCTTATCTCAAGGTAGGATGGTGAATACTCATTGTCTCGTGTAAAAACAATTCTAAAGCTCCATGAAAAAACTCCATGCTTGATATTATGTTTTTGTTCTCTTCAGTGTAAAGAGGCTCGATACCTCATTTAGATGCAATGTGAAAATGTAAATTAGAGCTTGAAATAGAATATCAAAGAAATTTATGAGTTCTTTACTTGTTTTTGTGAAACTCTTTGAAATAAGACTGCTTGTTTGATTGTACTCTTAGTTTCAACAACTTTCTTTTGATTGTTTTGACAATATTAATGAACTCTTGTATGTAACTTGGGAGTGTATCCTTTTGATATGTCGGGCTCAACCCTTGTGGGAGCCCATTTTACTCCACATATCTGATAAAATGACCATAAATATAATGAACCTATTCCTGCACAGTGAACAAACAAGTTAGCAAAATAAAAGAAGCTGAAAGCTTCCTCTTTCTTTATGCTCTTTGAATTTTGAAATCATTTGATGGATGTCTAATCGATTGTATTCTATATTTCTATTGGTAATGTAAGCATAGGACTGATTTTGATTCATCATTGCATAGATTTAACCTCTAACATCATTTCTGTTCATCCCATAGGACAACTCAAAGAGAGAAAAGTTGAGGAACCTAGAAAGCTTCAACAACACCAATAAAAGACATCAAGCATCATGGGTTCCATCATTACAGGCAATGATGAACCACTCTCCCTTCTATGTTTATTTGTCAACAATTGTATAGCATACAATCTATTTTTGCACCTCTTATTTGATTGTAAAAATCAAAATGAGTTACTCCCACGGCTTATGTGGGATTCTGGTTTGTACATTATGAATAAAACATAAAACATTATGCAAACTTATGATATCATTTTGGAATTCTTTTTGCATAATATCACTGAAATTTACACTATAATGAAACAATGCACAATATGAATACTTAGCAGAAATTTTTTAACATCTTGTGTACCTTTTAGCCTAAATTTGCAATTCAGCTCTACCTATTTGAGGTGGTGGTGAAAAATAGGTAACACCTATTTAATTGTTCCATCACGACACAACCCTTTTCAAAAAACTTTGAGATACCTAGATTTGAAAGAAAGTACAAATGAGTAGGAGATCTAGTAGAGCATGTACGAGACTTCTTGATATCATGTATGGAGGTACAAAAAAATGATTCCTATCTCATGAGGCTCTTTCCATACAGCCTTACATGTCGTGCTATGGAGTGGTTCACCCATCTGCAACCCAGAATCATAACTTTTGACGAGTTGTCTAGAAAATTTATAACCCACTTCTCATTTAACATAGAACAAGATGTCACCATCACTAGTCTATCCATGATCAAATAGAACCCAGGAGATTCCTTCACCTCCTACCTATAGAGATGGAGAAATAAATAAATTCAATGCAAATGGCCCATTCCAGACAAGGAGTTGGTGGATATTTTCATCATGAATGTCCTACCTGAAATAAACTACCAGCTCATTATGTTATGTCTTGTAGACTTTGAAGAAATAATCAAAAAGGGGTTAAATATTGAGAGAGCCCTCACAACAAGAGGAAACTTAAGAACAAACAACTCAAAAGATAGTCCCTCTAGCTCAAATGAAAAACCCAAATTTTGGGCTAAAAAAAAAGAAAGTTACAAATAATGGAGTGGTAGATGCTAGAGCAGTATGGAACACACATAACACAAATCAAAACAAACCACAGGTGGCACAAATGAGATATGGTCCCAACAACACACAAAGAAACTAAATTACCTATTCCAAGAACAATTAGGTTGTAAACCAACAGATATATCAAGGAGGGCAACAAAGGCAATATGATGAACTTAGGAGGCAATTTACTGTATTAGGTGAGTCACTTGAGATATTTATGCACAAACTAGTACAACAAAACCTCATCAAAATAAATGAATGCCCAAATTATGAGGAACCTAGCTTTAAGACACCATGGTACAGTGAGAAGGACTTGTGTTATTTCCATATGATCAAAGGAAATATGACTAATAATTTCATGTGCCTCAAATATATCATTCAGGAATTGATAGACAAAGGGGAAGTAGATGTTGATCATCATCACAGAAACAAGGACCTAAAAATAGAATCAAACTTGATCCCAAACCACACCAATAGGAATGATAAAGGAAATGGACAAGAGTAATATAATTCTAATTACACATATGGTGACAGTTTTAGGAACCCTCGTGACAATAGGGAAAACGTAGTAACAATACGAGGAGGAGATAAAATTGCAACATAACTACCCATCATAGAAGAGTTACAATACAAGGATCACCTCCCAAACCCGCATACCTGCCCTAATCTCAATCATAGAATTGTTAAAACTATCACCCACACATAGGGAGATATTGGAAAAAGAATTAAAAAATTTAGTCCCTAATGACCTCGATCCCAGTTAGTTCCAAGCCATGGTTGTAAAGATCACTGCGAGTAATCACTTAGTATTTTTCAAAGAAAGAAAAGAGCATTCCACAATCAAGCTCTATACATAGAGGTTGGTGTTCATAATACCATGGTCAAAAGACTATTGATAGATAATGGTGTAGGGTTAAAAATCTATACCTTAAAATTCATAAAATAGTTGGGGTATTCTAATGATGTGATTGACAAAGGCAAGAGTATCACCATAAGGGCCTATGATGACTTGGAGAAATTCTGAAGGAATAGTTAGATTGCCAGTGCAGATAGGATTAACTGTAACAAAAACTACTTGTCAAGTACTGTATCTTGATTTTCCATAAAACCTACTACTGGGACGCCCTTGGATCCATGCACTACAAGGAGTCCCTTCCACTTTCCATCAATGCCTAAAGTTCTTCCATGAAGGAAAATAAGTAACACTATATGTCGATCCTAAACCTTTCCATTTTTGTGCAAAGTTGGAGGAGAAATACAATAAAATCCAATGTGTGCCTAGCAATGATATAACCTCCCATTCCTTTTCTTATGTTGACCCTTCCATTCTTCCATCAACCTCCACCATGAATACATCGAGTGAGCAACCGAAAATGGAAGCCAAGATTCAAGTACTTGACAAAGGAAATAGGAACTACCATTTTAACCAAGCATTCTATATCAACATGATCCCACCAACACCTAGAGTATATGGAGGTCCAAAAGTGATCAAGATAGTACAAATGATAGCCAAACCCAATATCTTTACTAGATGGGGAGACATGAAAGATGAAATATTTGAGGAAGAACTTTCATCTATGATCTACAAGGAGGACCAAAAATAACCACAAAAGCCACAACCCATTTTAATTGATCATAACACTAGAGGGTATTAATTAGTCAAAAAAATGGGATACAATGGAACAGGTGGCCTTGGGCTACACAAACAATGTTGATCAGAGCCTATCATAGTGGAACAAAGACAAAAGAATATGGGGCTAGGTTATAAACCAAAATACATGGTCATTCCAAAAACCAGGTGAACCTCTTGGAAGAAACGAGAAACTTCTACTAGCGTTAAGGCACTGGATATCTACCATGTCATTGACAATGAATTACCCAGTGAAGACTTATTTGACAACTTTAGAATTGATAGGTTCCCTCTCCAGTACATGGAAACCATTACCAACAACTATTACCATTCTGAAACAAACTCTAATGAATACGAATGGGATTCTCCTTCCTTCCTCACTGGGTATGATTCCCCAACTTCTAGTAATGATAACTTAGATACCAAGTGGGAAAAAGACACCAAAGCCATATTGAACCTTTCACCTACTTTTGTAAGCTTTGTAGACCAATATGATGGTCTCCCACTTTGTTACCCACAACTCATAGATTTGGATCAACAACATCATACACCTATTCTGGATCAATTCTATAATGATGAGGCAATTGCAAAGTTCATGGGACTTCGAACAAGCATACCAACAGGAGATCACATAGTAGGGTTCATCGTGGAACTAGAACAAGAGGCATACTTTGGTGGAGAGATTGGATTTTTTGATCACAAAAATGAAAGAAAAAACATAAAGATATGACCCCTAGGGAAAACCACATTATGGCTCTATCAGATCCAAAAAAGAGAAAAATAAAGGATGCATCCGAAGGTGAAAACCTCCTAGAGGAACCCGAGGATGGAGGATTCAATCTCCCCATATCAAAATATCTGGAAAGATCAACACTCCCTGTAGAATAAACAAAATCCATAAATGTGGGTACAATAGAGGATCAAAAGATAACATACCATGTAGCATCACTTGATCCTAAGGAGAAAACAAACTTCACAACATTCATCAATGAGAGAAAGGTAAAGTTTTCCTAGACCTATGCTGACATGCCTAGACTAGATCCAACATTAGTGATGCATCGTCTAGCTTTCATCCCTGGAGCAAAGCCTATCAAGTAGAAACTTAGAAAAATGCATCCCCAGATAACATTACTGGTAAAGGTAGAACTAAAGAAGCTACTAGATGTGGGTTCATTAGACCCATCAAAAATCCACAATGGATATCAAATCTAGTACCAGTTTCCAAACCTATTGAGGGCATAAGGATATGTATAGACTTCAGAGACTTGAACAAGGATTTTCCAAAAGACAACTTTCCATTACTGAGCACTGACATGATTGTAGATCTAACAGAAGGACATGAGATGTTGTCCTTAATGGGTGGTTTCTCTGGATACAACTAGATAAATATCTCTCTATATCACCAACACAAAACATCATTCACTTGTGCTTGGGGAACTTTTTGTTGGAATGTAATGCCTTTTGGTCTAAAGAATACAGGAAAAACCTATCAAAGAGTGATGACGACCATATTTCATGACATGCTACACACAATCATGGAGGACTATGTGGATGAAATCCTATCAAAGTCAATCAAAAGGGAAGATCACTTGAAAAACCTAGCAAGGGTATTTGATCGATTGAAACAATTCAATCTAAGACTCAACCCTAAGAAATGTGTGTTCGGAGTAAGAACTAGAAAGCTATTAGGGTACATAGTGTCAAGAAGAGGGATATAGGTGAATCCTGCCAAGGTAAAAGCTATAATGGAGATTCCTCTCCCAAAGAAACTCAAATAGTTGAGGAGCCTACAAGGGAAGCTACAATCAATCAGGCAATTTTTCACACAACTGGCAGGAAAATGCCACCCTTTCACTTATCTCCTACACAAGGACGTCACCTTCAAATGGGATGGGAGATGTGACCAATAATTCCATAAATTCAAGGAGTATCTACTTACTCCTCTTGTACTCATGCCACCAATTCCAGAAAAAATAGATGATACTTTATGTGTCTACCACACAGGTAGCATTGGGAGCTCTCCTAGCACAACTAGATGATAACAATAAAGAAAGGGCAGTCTACTATATCAACAAAACACTAGTGGGATATGAATTGAATTACTCACCCATTGAAAGAGCTTGTCTCTCAATCGTGTTTTCAACACAAAAGCTAAGACATTACATCTTAAACAAAAAAGTGAAACTGATTTTGAACATGGACCCACTCAAATATTTACTAGCCAAAGCAGCCTTAACAGGTCGAATAGCCAAATGGGTGATGATCCTAAGTGAATTTGATATAGAGTACATGGATAGAAGAGCTATAAAGGGACAATTCATAGTAGACCAACTAGCCTAAACACCCTTAGATGATCACAAACCTCTCACAATGGATTTTCCAAATGAGAGTATCTTGATGATAGAACAAACATGCCAATGGACTCTATACTTTGACGGGTCCCATACTCAACACGGTTTAGGAGTAGGTATTTTATTTCTCAAACCACAAGGAGATAGTATACCAAAGTCCTACAAGATTGCATTCCCTTGCACAAACAACATCTCAGAGTATGAAGCTCTTATCATAGGGCTCAAAATGGCAATCGAATGGAGAATAAAAGATCTACATGTCTTTGGAGACTCTCAGCTAGTAATCAGATAGGTGAATGGTGAATACCAAACAAAATATTACAAATTACTACCATACAAAAGGATGGTGGACAACTTCAAGGATTACTTTCTCAAAAAAAACTTTGAATAGGTTCCTTGAATTAATAATAAAGCTATTGATGCAATGGAAATGATAGGATCACTACTTGATATTCCATAGAATGTGCCTAAATATGAATTCCTCATGGAAAAATTACTGGTGTTTGTATTCATTATCTCATAATCAGCAATGGTATGTGTTGTTGTTGGTCCTAACTCCCCTTGGTACCAAGATACTTTTGAATATATCCATAATGGTATCATACCACTTGACTTAACGACTACTCAGAAGAAAACCTTCACCCATAGAACCTCTCGTTTATGATCTTAGGAGAAACCCTATACTATCGTAGCCTAGATGGCATGTTACTTTGGTGCCTTAATGAAGAAGTAAAAATGGCCTTACAAGAGGTCCACAAAGGTATTTGTAGATCCCACTCTAGTGGACCTAACTCAGTCCAAAAGCTACTCAGAGGAGGATACTATTGGCCTTTCATGGAGAAATACTACATTCAACATTCTAGAAGGTGTCGACAATGTCAACAACACAGTGATCTGGTTCATGCACCAACACAAGAGTTGAGACCCATCACACCACCATGGCCTTTTTCACAATAGGGAATAAACTTGGTAGGTAAGATATCACCCACTTCATCCAACGGGAATAAATTCATTATTACCACAACAAAATTCTTTACTAAATGGATAGAAGCCATTCCATTGACTTATATCATCAAAAAATAGATATCAAAATTCATTTTGAATTATCTCATTTGTAGGTATGGAATCCCACAAAGAATTGTAATAGACAATGACACCCCATTCAATAATCAAGATGTCTAGGAACTTTGTTCCAAATTATCTATCCAACATAGATTTTCTATGCCCTACTATCCTCAAGGAAATGGTCAAGAAGAGGCATCCATTAAAACAATCCTAAAAATATTGAAAAACAATGTCAATGATATCGGTCGTTATTGGCATTTGCAGCTAAACCCAACCTTATTGGCTTATCAAACCATCATCCGCACACCTATTGGCACCATACCTTTTTCCTTGGTCTATGGATCAAAATTTGTATTACCTATTGAGGTTGAAATCCCCTCATTGCAAGTCTCACTAAAAGGAATGGTCAACAATGAAGAATATAGGGTATCTAGACTGAATGAATTAGAACTCCTAGATGAAAGGTGTTTGAGTGTGTTAAACCATCTATAGGTTTTTCAGAATTGGCTCAAGAAAAGCTATAACAAGAGAATCAAAGTCAAAAACTTTCAAGTTGGTGACTTAGTCCTCAAGGAGAATTAGGAGATACAAATGAATCAAGATGGCAAGGGAAAATTTGAACCTAACTAGTTAGGCCCATTCATCATAACAACAAGTTATAGCTTTGGGGCATATCAATTGGCTACTCCTGAAGGAGAACCTTTAGCTGAACCACTGAACAACAAACACCTCAAAATTTTCTATACATGAAACACATCAGAATACCCCAGGCAAAAGGGTAAAAATCCAAAAAAATGGAAAAAAGAGATAAAAAATACAAAAAAATCAAAAAGCAAGAAAAGCAGTAAAGAGAAATAAAAAGTTCTTTGAGAGAAAACCACTTTTTGGAACTCTTATAATAGGTACCATAGTGAAAACCTGGAAAAAAAGCACTATGTATGAATAAAACATGCATTATTATCTATCAACAATTTTTCACATCATCCACCCATCCATTTCATAAATCATGTATCCAACCATGGATTGTCACTAACTAAGGTAAGTCATTTTATTGGGGGAAACTTCCCAAAGCTAGTCATGGATTAGATCTTGCGGCATTCAATCATGTTCAGAAAATAATAAAATTCAAAAACACCAGAAAAAAGAAGAAGTAAAAAACACTAGAAAATAACAAAAGCAAAAAAAAAACACCCAAAAAACAACAAAAGTCAAAAACATCAGAAAACAACAAATGTCAAAAACACCAGAAAATAAATAAATCAAAAACATGCAAAAAACATCAAAAAAACAAAATAACATCGTTGGATTATTCCTTCACTCAAATAGTCTAAGATATCAACATTCGCTTGAACCTCACAGCTAGTTCAAGTGAATTTCCTACAACATATCTAGACACAAAATTAGGATAGACACAAAATTAGGATATCAATCCAAGCTATCAATGTTGTTTACCCAAAAAAAATTCATGATTTGAGTCAAACGGTCAAACTACGTGGTCTCTGCATGTACAACGTAGGCAAGGATCTTTTATCCCCCAAGAGCCTAGGTCAGTCCTCTTAGATTTCCAACATGCTTTAGTTCACTTAGTCAAAAAATACAAAATCCAAAAGCATTCACAAAATAGATTAGGTCAAACCAAGTGAACTACGATCCTTTGCGTGTACAACGTAGGCAAGGTTTATCTTTGATGAGCCCTCAAGGCCTTAGGTTAGTTGCTTGAAAATAACAAAAAAACATCATAAAACTTAGAAAAAAAAAAAGACCCATTCTGTCATCAAAATCCATGATAAAAATTTCACCCATAATAAATGACCCGTCCCAATTACCCTTTGACAAAACAAACAAACAAACAAACAAACAAACAAAGCAAACATCAAAAGGTAGAACTTTCAAGAAAAAACAATCGCATAAGAGTTGACTATAAATAGACGAAAACAATGCCAAAATATCAACTACCTATCTTTTTAAACAAGTCCCAACAACATCTTGAGATATGCCTTAACGGATCCATTCCTATGATAGACATGATCAACAATGGATAATAGCCCCAACCTAAATAGATATGGCAAGTGATACTACAACTTTGATTTTATCTTTTTGTGGTCTTGCCTTTTGCGGTTTAATTTATTGACTCATTCCCAGGATCTCTCAAGGATGTCCACAACGATTTAGAGAGGAAGGAATGGGGGTAATTGAGCGTCATTTCAATTTGTTGTTTGTAAGATATTTTTGTAATATTACCATGGTGAATACTTGCTTTATTGAGTATGGAAGTTGTATTAAAATAGTTCATGAAGAAGTTACATGTTCGGTGTTCTATACCTCTCTATGTGACTGGTCTGAAATTTTTTTCACGCAACCCCCCTATACTTTAAACAAAGTTTATGTATGTTTGGTATGAACAAAAATACTCTTTGTTTGAAGAGTCAAATTCCATGCAATAGATACAAAGTCACCTTGGTAATTCATACCCTGGTGCATCGTATCTATTTGGTACATCAAACAGGGTTTTTCAAACCGTGAAATCTCTAAAGCAAAGAAAAAGAAACTCATCAAACACTATCCATTATCACATTTCTTTTAATTAACATAATCAATTCTATAAATCATCATATTTCTACTAACTAAAAAACATCATCATATTTCTTCTAATTAACATCATATCTCTATCTATTATCATATTTCTTTTGATTAACGTCATCAATACCATATGCATACTACATCCATAAATGTTATCAATACATATCATGATGATAATAAACCAATTAAAAACATCATTTATAATGTATGGGGCATTCATTTATCAACATAGATCACATCATTAAATGAGACAAAGTATGATTCATTCATCCACATCAAATTCAAACATCAGAAAAGCATAAAAAAACATATAAGCGTACATCATGATATATCACCATCAGATAAACATAAAATGAGGTTGAATCGAAGAAGGTATATCTTATATATATCATCGTCAAAAAGGGAATATGTCATAAATACATCATCCGTAGTGACACAAATATGATAGGAAAATAAAAAATCATAACATATATATGAGGTCTTGACTAGACCAGTGAATATATATAACAGACATGTCTACAAAATGACTCTGGACCATGAAACTGCATAAAGATCAAGTACCACAAATAGTAAGACCCCAACAAGAGGGATGGAACACTACTAAAAAACAAAATGATCTAGCTATCTCATAGACTAATCACCTACACTAGCACCAATATCGCCACCACCATCACTCGGAGCACTTGGCTCCCCAAACCATGGATGCCAAGAGGCCCTAGGAATAATAGCATCATATAAGTTCTAATAATAGGTAGATGCCTGTAGATACTGATATCGCTCAGCTTGAATACTATCATGCTCTGGCTAGAGAGTATTTCTCTCTACTATCAGTAACAATACTTGAGCCTCTACAACATGTCATCTACCAATATCGCTCTCTCGGTCTTCTTGGAGAGTATTTCTATCTATTTTTAATAATACTACTTGAGCCTCTACAACATGTAGTCTACAAATCATGCTCTCTCTCTCAACCCTCAGAGTGTCTACCAAAGCCTTTGTAGCCTATCATCATGCAATATCTATATCTCTGGCCAAAGTCATTTGAGCTAGCAATAAATCAACATCCCTAGTTGGTGGAGGAGGACATTGACCCTGTCTCTGACCCTATGCAGGAGACACCCGCTCATCCTGAATATCCTATGCCTCATCACGTTGAGATCGATCCAACTGCTTTGCAAGAACCTCAATGTGTTGTTGCTCCCTACAATGACCTGTAATGCCTACTCTGCCCAAAAATGGGATCACCTCTAGGATCAATAAGCCTCAAATGCCTATGTCATGCCCACCACTCCTCATAACCATGAGTAGTACCTAGATCTGCCACTCCAACTGACCAACCCCAACCAATTGGGGCAAGTGCTTCCAACTCAAAAATCATAGTATCTACATCAAATTGGATACCCCATACATAGACTTCCTAAGAAGTTTGACCAAATCGAGCCTCATACGCATCAAGAACCCGCCCCTATCTCTCTCCAAACTAGTGACAAACTTGGTCTGGTAGATAACACTCTATCATAGATGATGAACAACCAAGAAACCAATAGGTCTATTGGTAATACCCAACTTTATCTATATCCTCTATTCAAACCTTGTAGCTCAATAAGGTCTCCATACAAAACCAAGAATCTCATCAAACACACAACACCAATAATGCAGGTCCCTAGTCAAGGTGTAGTGCATAAAGTCCCCATAATGATAAGAGTATGGATCATCCAAAGAAAAATCCTAAATCCCATCTGGATGAGTCACTACAATATGCTCCCATGCCCAAACATGCAAAAGTGACACACCTACAGAAAATGAATTCCCGCCCCGATAAACCACCTTGTGCATATTTCAGTAAAGATGGGCAAGAAAACAAGCACCTCAGGCGTATCTTGTACCATGCTCTAGCATACTCTCAATAAATGTACCCTAGCCCATTGTAAATTGTCAACCTCATCTATCAGGAACAACCAATCCTGATACCAAGCCATAGAGGATAAGAATAATAGGGTTTGTGTTGTTAGAAAAATTAGATAAATCAACCTCTAAATCACGAACATCCAAGCGCGACGCACCTAAAAAATGTTGCATGGCGCGGGAACTTCATCAAACTTGGTACATAACAATCTCATCATGAAAAAGAAGATGAAGAATACTCCACACATCCTCGAGAGTAATAGTTGTGTCCCCTATAGGCAAATGAAAGGAGGACGTCTCAAAGTGCCACCTCTCCACAAGAGCGTTCATCAAAACCATATGGGTCCTGATCGGAGGCATGTAACAAATATAATGTAATCCCATGATGTCAAGAAAGTCATACTCCAATACACTGAAATGGGCAATCAAATCGATTAAGTGATGAGGTCGTCTCTCTCTCTCTTGTCATAAGTGGTCGAAGAATCGCCTGCAATCATTATAAACTAGGATGTTAGGGTTTCACTCTAAACATGCAAAGCAACAAAAAAGGACACAAGCATGATGAAAAATTAAATTTATGATGATAAATGGACGCATTCTAGGGTTTAGAATAAATGCTAAAAGAAAATGATAGAAGGAGAAGTCAATTGCTAGGTTTTGGGACAAATGGTCAACAAAAGCTAAATAAAAGCGTAGTTTTAGGACAACAGTGCAATTTTAGGTCAAAAGCATGAAACAGGGGTGCAGTTTTAAGACAATAGTGCAGTTTCAGGTGAATAGCACATAAACAATAGCACAAGTTTAGAACAATAGCATAGTTTAGAGAAATAGTACAGTTTTCAGACAACTGCACAGTTTCAAGACAAAAGCATGGAACAATAGTGCAAGTTTAGAACAATACCACAAATTTTAGACAAAAGCACAATTTTCACAAAACAAAAGCACCAAAACTGATGCAATTGCATAGGAATCTCAAAAATAGTGCTATTGTCTGACAGGACTTTGCACACGCATAACGAGAAAAAATGCATGACAAAAGCAATAAGCGAGAAGGTACATACCAGGCCACCAATGCCTGAAGTTCATCCATACTCCTAAACAAGCTCAAAATGAAGTGGGGCAATCTCGAATCTCAACATTCTTCCTCAACAACTAACAAAATGTGGAATCTAGAGACAAGAATTAGCAAGAGGAACAAAGCACAAATGACCCAATTTGAAGATAAATTGCCTATATAACACCTAAAGGAAACCGTAATTTCATCTAGGAAACCCTAATTACACTTAGGGAATCTTCCTACTTTCAAATTAGAATCTCTTAAAACATCGAAACAAGAAATGATGCACATAGTGATATAACATTTCATCTGAAAACATCGAAATGACAGTACAATAGTGTCAAGATCCTGACCTCAAAGCTTGAAATTTTTGGTCAACCTCTTGAGGGGAAACACAAAGTCCTACCATCATTCCACTGAACACCAGGGCATAGTGGGGCATAAATTGTTTTTCAAAAACTTGATCTTAAAAATAGAATCTTTGAAACAAAGCAACAAGTACTTTGTATCAAAGAAGGGAAAAATGTAGACATGTAAAAATGACTTGACACCTATCACACAACATCGAACAACATCAAACAACATAAAACAACATTGAACATCATCAAACAACATTGAACAACCTCAAACAACATCAAACAATATGGAACATCATCTCTGATCATCCTGTAACATCTCAGAATGACTCAGAATCATCCCGTAACATCTCAGAATGACTCAGAATCATTCTGTAACATCTCAGAATGACTCAGAATCATCCCGTAACATCTCAAAATGACTCAAAATCACCCCATAACATCTCAGAATGACTCAGAATTATCCCGTAACATCTCAAAATGACTCAGAATGACTCGAAATCATCTTGTAACATCTCAGAATGACTCATAATCATCCCTTAACATCTCAAAATGACTCAGAACCATCCCCTAACATCTCATAATGACTCAGAATCATCCCGTAACATCTTAGAATGACTCGAAATCATCCCATAACATCTCAAAATCACCCTGAAATAGCTCAAAATCATCTCGCAATATCTCAAATCATCTTAGATCATTTTAGAACCATACCACAATGTTCCCACATCGCACCACAACAAAAAAACATCAAAAACCCTAATGCTTCTATTAATTGAACAATGCAAAATTATTTAATTAATTCACTTTTTCATCATTTCGTACAAATTGAATAAATTTCATTTATTTAATAAACTCCTAAAAACCCTAACTCTACTATTGATTAAATAAAACAACATTATTTTATTAATTCACGTTTCATCATTTCGACCAATTAAATAAATCACATTTATTTAATAAATTCCTTATCTCAATTTATTTCATCTTGATTAATTAAATAATGCCAATTATTTAATTACGTCACTAAATCACCTTATTCACCTAAGTTGATTAAATTATTAAATTACAATACTTTCCCTCCAAAATTTAAATAATTAAATCAAACTATTTAAATCCAAATCAAACTAATGCAACTTTTTTTGCAAAAGTCAAACTTGATTTGCACATTCAAACTCCAAAAATGAATTAGTTAATTAAATCAATTAATTCATATTCCTCACCCACTTTCTGATTGAGAAAATTATGATTGTTGACTGAGCAATCTAATATGTTAACTAATCAATCCAAATTGTTAACTGAACAATCTATTTTGTTAACTACGCCATCACAATTCCTAACTAAGCCATCAAAATCCTAACTGATCAATATAAATCTATTAATTGATCAATCGCATCCTTGACTAGCCAATCTATTTATCAATCACCCAAATTGTGCAATCAACTTTGCACAATTTTCTCATGTCTAATTCCTCTCAACACACTTCGGCCATTGATATGGATATTCTTCAAAATGATCTTGATCGTCCATTTCAAATCTCATTTTCTATATAACAAACCCCTTTCCTCACAAATAAGGATGGGAGAATCAACATACATTGAGCAACAAAGTGCTATCAAGAACATCATTGATAGAGCTTCACCATTTTCTTCGATCAACCAAACACAACAATCATTCCTCGGGCTTTCACACACAAAATTTGGAGGCTTCGCGGTGATAAGAACAACCCAACATCAAGCGAATACACTCCACTATAGGATGGTAATGTTGCATTATTTAACACATTCAATACTATAATCATAGATTCATTTATGCATGTTAGAATAGCTTAGTTTTTGTTTATATGTGTAGATTTAGATCTTAGATTAATGTGTTTAATCCTAGTTTAGATTCTTAGATTAACATGTTTGATATGTCTTCTAGACTTACGTTCTCCCCCTCACACAGTGATAAAAAGGTAAATTCAAATTTCATTGATTTTGAGAATAATTATTTTCATGTTGAGATAGATGAGTTAGTGAATGCAGATGAGATGGTTCAGTTAGAGTTTGTTAGAGATCACTGGTAAGTAAAGAATGGTTTGTATTGTATTATAGAGTTAAGTGTAGGTGCAAATTGATGGAGGTGGATAGACTATGATGGGTTGAATACCACAAGATTAGAGGGAAGTGTAGTATACACTTGGAGGATGTGATTGGTTTATGGTAGAAATGATTCCACATTCAAGAGGTTTAGTGAAGTGTAGAGTTGTCAAAGGAGGACGTTGTTTGTTCTAGCTAAGTGTAGAAAGAGGAGAAAGAAGAATAAATCAGAGGTACCAGTTTTAGTGATGGAGTTTTCTGAAGATTACTGGAAATCTAAAAGGGTGGTACTACCACTCAAATCTGTTTTGTGAGACCAAGCTCACAAAATGTTTCTACCTTGGGTGTCTGGTGCAAGAGCATCCATGGTGTAATAGAAATCATGTGTCACCAAAAATATTTTATTTTTCTTTGTTTGATTTCAATAAGGGCCAAGGTTGTGAGAAGTCGTGAGGTTCCATTTTTCCTAACCTGAGTTGTGGGGCTCCAAGTTTTTCTAACTTAAGTTGTGGGGTTCTATAATTTCATAACCTCCTGACTTAGTGATTGTGAAGCAAAGGATACCATATTTTTTGTCGACATGTCATGGGTTTTCAGAACTTTGTAACCTCTAACAAGAGGTTCTAGAGTTCTGGTTTTCATTGACTTAGTGATGTGCGATGGAAGAGATTTGGCGAGTTGCAAGTTTTCAGAACTTCATAACCTCCAACAAGTGGTTCTGAGATTCAAGTTTTTAGCGACTTAGTGATGTGCGTTGGAAGGCATATGGTGGGACCTAATAGGTTGATAAAGGCATATGGTGACGTGTATAAGCAAATGGTGATTATCGGTTGGATGATTGTGCAATTCACATCCTTGTTGTGAATTGTGTGGCAATGAGCTAGAATGGTGGACGTCATAGGTAGTAAAATCTCATGTAAATCTTCATCAGGGAGAAAGGTTGATGTTTCTAGGAGAAGATTGCCGGTCCCTCCATCATAATGATGGATGTTAAGTTAAAGTTGATCGATGGTGCTGAGTTTAAGGATAGACAATCTAATGGCTGCATTTTAAAGGTGTCGTGATAAACAGAGAACTAGAGGATCATGACACCAAAGATAAGATCGACGACCAACATTCAAACTTGAAGATCTAAAATGTTCAGAATAGTGTGAATGAGGGTTTTCACCTACAAACCGACATAAAGGAAGGAATTAATTGGTCTAATTGCACTAGAGACCAATTTAAATGAAGATTTGATCTACAAGGTGGCAACATAGATTTCAAATGTGATCGAGATTGAATGGAAAGGAGAATGCATTTAATGCATATCAGATTCTTGAGTTTGATAGAGAGCTAATTTGGGAAAATTCTCTAAACAAAAGTAAATCTTGGGTGGCTCGATGCAAGATATGGAAATATCTAGTAAACTCTATCAAATATCCTAATTATGAGCTAGACAGTGGTGTGTGTGGCTTGAGGTAGAATATTGGAGAAGATATGAATAGTGGGGAGAATATCGAGGAGGGGGAGATTGCAGATCGATGGAGTTAAGCAAGAAGAAGAAAATCAAAGAAGTAGTATCCAAGAAGAGGAGGATTGGTGATGAGGTAAAAAGTGTGTGTAGTCTGCAAGTGTAGAGAGAGTGTTCAACAAAGTAAGGTATAGCTAAGTATGTAGCAAGGGAATTTTTTGCATGCCAAAATGCTACCGAGAATGAAACAATATTGTTGAAGACATATTTGTTGCAGGTGTTGCCTATAAGATTGAAGAGGATCCCATGGGCTTCCTTTTGATGCAATACTTTGCATGTTTGAATGAAATGAAAGGGAGAGTCTCCCTATTTGTGTCAGTGGTATCAGAGTTGGAAGTTAATTCAAACATCTTTCTTTGTTGTGTTATGAGGATGTGTCTTTTGATAATACTAGTGTGTGGGTTTGAGTTATGTCAGGAGCTCGAAGATTTTCCCTCCTAAATCAATCCTAGGGACAATCAAGAATAGGGAAGGTAGCTTTGAAGATACTAAGACCTAGGACCATTTTTTCATAGAAGATAATAATGACAATGGAAAATTGAGAAACAGTGCATAGTGGTATGAATGATAAGAGCCATATAAGGAACAAAAGGAAAAATCATGATAATTTTCTTCATAATGCATGTGCATAGTAGACATGAATCATTTAAAGTACAAGCAATTCTAGAAAAGTAAAGAAGAAGTTTCATGAAGTGACCAAATGAATAGTTTAAAGAGAAACAAAAGATGATAGGACAATATGATGGCAATGCCCCTATCAAAACTCTTTATGAACAACATGGTGAAAAAAGGTTGATAGAAGAGAGCAATATTTCCTAGAGAACCAACAAGATAAAACACAATGCACATGAGCCATATTGGGTAGTTTCTAAGTTGGTAGGAAGAAGTTGACAGAGGAGGAGGTTGTTATAATGACATATTGCACAGTAAGTAGTCTCATGAATGACAAGGCAAGGTTGTAATAATAGAAAGACAAATGACAAAGTAATGTGATAGTTAGGAGAAATAAGGAGAAAGGACAGAGTATCCTATCCTCTTGACTGTGGATATAGTATCCTCATATCAGTAAGAATCTTCATGAGTATTAATTGAATTTCAAGGGTTTGCATGTTTCATGGGGATAATTTCAAAGTAAAGGACAGTCACAAGATGATAGTCTTAGGGACAATCATATCATGCACACAAGGGAAAATATCATGATTACATAAAGAAGTCGTGCAAACCTTTTTTGATGTGAAGTGTGAAGAATTTTTGAAGTGGGGATAAGATTTATGGAAATAATGTAAAGCATGATAGTAAGATGCATGAAAATAAGCAATAATAAGCACTATCAACTAAGAACAAAATGATATAGTGATAGTGAGAAATGAGTGGATTGTGGTCCTAAGATCTTGATAACAATTTACAATTATAAAGACACTCCATGATTTTCATAAAACCTCAACATTATATCCATATTCATTGGTGAATCAAAAAGAAGAGATAGCTAAGAAATGGAGTGAGATATCTTCATGAAAATAGATAGTGTAATATTCTCATAGGCAGAGTAATAATCACAAGGAGAAATGATGAATAAAGGATAATGAATGAACAATAAATGATATAACATAAATAATGAATTGTAATAGGATAGTTACATAAGATTGAATATGATAGTCTAAAGTCAGAAGATGTAATATGACAGTCACATGCATTTCAATACCAAAGAAAGCTTCAAGGGATAATTTTGGAAGATAATTTTTTATGAGGAAATGCTTTATATGTTTCCAACCAAGATACCTCAAGGTAAAGAGTGCATGATAGTCATGAATGTGGTGGTAGTCACATGAAATCCAATGCTACAAGATAGTCTCATAGGAGAAGCAAAAAAAATAGTACAATGGTATAAGAGGAGAATGCATAGTTTATTATTAAAGGATACTTTAGATTGACAACACCCTTTTAATAATTATATTCATAGAGGATAGTCCTTGTGAAGGGATATAAAGAGGGAATATATTTATAAATGATAAGTGGATAGTGCCTTGTCTATGAAGTAGATACCATTGAAGATAATTGATAGAAGATGACAACATATAGTCAAGAAATCAAGAGAGTAGTCCTCTATGATGTCAAGCACTTCAAAGGTATAAATGAAATTCTACAACCATAAAATGAATGCAATAACATATTCATCATGATACGTATAGTCAACATAGGACAAGGGTAGTAACAAGATAAATATCTTCAGAAACAGTCATGAGCCCAGCAGTGAGCAGAGAGATGTTATGCTACAAGCTAGTGATGATAGTTAAGAGGATAAGAGTGAAATAGTATGCTACAAGCTAGTGATTCCACTAGCCTATATTTTTGGAGGTCAAAAGCATGAACAAATGAAATTCATAGATTATGAAGTGCATAACAACCTAAAATTAAATAAAATAAAAAGTACAAAGAATACTTACAAACTATCTAGAACCTTCAAGTCATTAAACATTATTCAATTACAAAATATAATTTTTTATTTTAAAATTATAAATAATTTGTATTAATTACTTGAGTGAAACTTCAATGACCACCTCCACTAGCAGGTGTTGTCATCGAAGCTCCAAGTAACATATTCAATATCCAAAATGAGATATAAGAATATCATTCATATAACGTTTAGCTATTCACATGTAATATTTATAATATTTACTAGGTACATACCTCCTTAGTAGATGTGATCATGTAATAGGGAGGTGGAGGACCACTGAAAATAGTGTGAACACGATGACCCTAAAATTTAATTATTATCATTCTTCTAATTTAGTTAATCTTGCATTTCAAAAATGAAATTTAATAAATTAAATTCGATGAACTTGCTAACATTTACCTGACTATCAATGTTGAATGTGTCATTAGGGAGGGCATCTGTCATCACCATCTCATCAATTGTAGATCTACTTTGGGCACCTACATCTTGACTATCCATGGGATCATAAACATCGAGTGACCCACAACCCTAACAAAAATGAGGTGGAACTCTACTCCTTGAAGACTTTCTTGGCTCACCCTATGCTAGAGGATTGTATGTTGTATGAGTCTCTAGGTGAGGGAACTAATCGACTATAATGCATCCACCTCAACACTCTCCTTCAAAATGGAAGGGATAGTCACATGGTCATACAATGGTCTAGAGAGTTCTCATCTCGCTAACCATTGTGCATCAATACGTGCCCCCAATATGTCTTGTTTGGATCCCCTACCTCTACCTTGGAAGTTCCACATGTCAAAATAGTTTGGGATTTTATTGAGGACAAACTCATAGTAGAGTTTCCTCAAAAAATATTGTGGCACCCCATTGTTGTTACATGGAGGATGGTTAAAAACCATCCAATACCTTCTCCAAAAAAAATCTTTATCCCTTGGTATTTGCACCAATAGATGAAGAACCTTTTACTTGAAGGATGTAAAGGTTGATTTGTTTTAGGGTTTGTGAATAGTACACACAAGTCAAATTTTGTAATTTTTCATCTTTAACCAATTTATATGATAATTTATCTATATAATGTTGTATAAAATCTCATCTCTTCTTTTACCAACTACTTATTTGCTTGCTGATTGAATCTACATGTGATATTATCAACTCAAGTGATTGAGCAAGTGTAGTTCTATGTGAGGTTGTGCCTACAGGATCTCTCAACCTTGCAATTAACTCATCATTTTTTTTTTATTATCAATTTGCCCCAATAAATTTTCTTGAGTTCCTAGAGCATGATGAGGAATTGTTGTAGGTGTTTTTTGGGGCTGTTCTTCAACAAGGATTTCAACATGAGGTGAATTAGGATTTTGAGGAGGAGAAGGAGGTGCATTATCATTTCCTAAAAATTATATAAATTTACATCAAAAAATATTAAATCTACCTATTTAATACCAAACTCAGACAAAAAAATAACAACTTACTCCTTTGAACTCCTTGATGTCATGGTGACATTTTAATGAAGATTTGGTGAAGAAATGAAGTGTTTTTTTCCTTCTTGTAATGCAAGTGCATCTTGGAGGGTTTGTAGGCCATAGACCAAATTGCAAACAATAGGGAATAAAATGAAATGAATTTTTTTTTTGTTTATGAATTAAAACATGCTTGCTTTATAATGTGAGCATGTTTTGGGCTTGTAATGACTGATCTTGAGGCTTGCACATACTCACATTTTGGATTTAAAAATAAATAAATGGGATAGCCACTTTTTGGCCCCCCATTTTTTGTACTTTCCCTGTAATACTTTTCCATGTGTAATTGTTTCTTGTAAATGACCTTTGGTTTTTATGTTTAGTTACATTTTTGTACTCCTCAAAGTAAAATATGATTTTTCTACTCTAATAAATTTATCACATATACAAAGATAATTTATCGTTTTTCTTGTAGGTGTGTCCTTAAAATCTAAAACATTATCAATCATGTCATGTTCTTCTCCTTAAATTTCCCCATTCATCTTTGTACCTCTCAACATACGTTTGAGCTTGTTTTCAGTCATAAGGGGTTCAATTCTACTCTTGAGTCCCAAGATATTCAACATGCCCATAGATAAAACTATTCAAATCTGACCTTTTGGATGCAATGCTGAGAAAATTAAAGCCACTAGCCTTACCAAAAAGAATGCCACTTATATTGCATTATGGACTATTATCCTCTTAGGAGTAATTTTAGAATTCAAATTTATACCTGTTGATTACACTTGCTTAAAATTTTCTATTTTGTGTACATACTCTATAACCATTACACTCTTCATGAGATCACATTTCTTTGGGGAATTTTTTAAAAATCCAATGTGACCTATTACACTCACATTTACCTTAAATTAAAATCTATTAATTTTGCTCCCAAACATTTCTGAGATGTCTCATTGAAACCTCTATGCATCTCTCCTAGGCATTTATATTTTACATATATGTCTACCATCATATCTAACTGCAAAGTCTAACAAATCCTATATTTGATTCTACATTGATTCTACATTGATGGATGCCTATACACTATTTTAAAACTCCTTTTTGGCATGCCCAAGCTTCCATGTTTTGTATAAATGCTCTCATAAGGATTTGTAAATCATAACATATGTAAGGATTTCATTTCATTACACTTTGATGTAGGGCCACGATATTTCATGAGAAAACATCTCTCTCAGGCATCCATCTTGCAATTACTATGATGAGAGATCAAGATGATATAATGTAAAAATTCTCTAAATAAGATATTACATTTAAATATCCTCTCTACATTATTGCAACTACCTTGTGTAGTGTTATTGGAATCTTCTTCCATAACATTAAAAATATTACTATCCCATATTTGAGTAAACACTTGATTACTTGAATCGGAAAAGATTAACCTATGAATTGAACATCATTTATGTAAACTATGAGATAATGAAACCCCATGAAGATCATCTATGGAAGTAATTTCATCTAAGATTTCTAGAAATTTAAGGAGCTTCCGAAATTTCCAAGTGCCATATTTTTTGAGTAACGGCTCATCAAAGTTTGCTACCCTTTTGCACTTTGGTCTCTTAAGATAAATCACCGGTATAATGTATCCCTGAACATTTTGGCATGCTGGGGTGGAAAACATGACCTTGCCTAGTGTAAACCTACCCATCCATATGTGTTGGAACTGTCAATTTGGTTGCATGACAAACAAAACAAAATTTACACCACCTTGCAACTTTACACTGCATGCATTTGACACTTTTTCCATCAACTGAAAATTTTTCACCACATGAAAATGGATTGGAGATATGAAAAAATAAGAGAGAATACTATAGAGGGTCCCTATATAATCTTGTGCATTTAGAGGAAATGATTCTAAGTGCCACGCTTTCTGAGTAACAGCTCGTCAAAATTTTCTACCCTTTCGCACTTTGGTCTCTTAAGAGAAATCGCTAGTGCAATGTAGCCCAAAACATTTCAAAATTATGGGGTGAAAAATAAAACCTAGCCTAGCATAAACCCACCCATTTGGATGTGTTAGAATTTTTAGTTTGGTTTCCTGATGAACAAAACATAAATTACACTACCTTACAATTTTACACTGCATGCATTTGACACTTTTTTCATCAACTGAAAACTCGTCACCACAAGAAAATGGATTGGAGATATGAAAAACCTAGAGAGGTTACTATAGAGTGTCACTACATGATCCTGTAACTTCAGACAATTTTTTTCTAAGTGCCATGATTTCTGATTAATAGCTCATCAGAGTTTGTTTCCCTTTCACACTGTGGTCTCTTAATAGAAATTGTTGATGCAATGTAGCCTAGAATGTCCCAACATGTTGGGTTGAGAAACATGACCTAGCCTAGCATAAACCTACCCATCCATATGTTTTGGAACTATCAATTTGGTCGCATGACAAAAAAAAAATTACACCACCTTGCAACTTTACACTACATGCATTTGATGCTTTCTCCATGAACTAAGAAATCGTCACCATGGGAAAATGGATTGGAGATATGAAAAACTAAGAGAGGATATTGTAGAGGGTCCCTAATTGACCTTGTATCTTTAGAAAGAATGGTTGTAAGTTCCATGGTTTTTTAGAAAGAGCTCGTCAAATTTTGTTTCTTTTTCACACTTTGGTCTCTTGAGAGAAATTGTTGGTGCAATGTAGCCTGCACCATTTTGACATGTTGGGGTGTAAAAGAAGACCTTCCCTAGTTTAAACCTACCCATCTAGATGTGTTGGAACTATCTATATGGTCACACGATGAACAAAACAATAAATACACTACATGCATAGAGGCATCTTAAGGGGCAGCAAAAGGGGTTCTATCATTACACAAGAAGGAGAATAGAGTCATTCCCAAGTGCTAGGGGCTACTACTACTAATCAAATTGGCCAAAACCAAAATATGAACCTTTCAATTATGAAGGAAGAAGTTGTTAGCATGATAGAGAATGCACACTATACAAATGAGACTGAATAAATAGATGCACATGATAACCCTATCTTAGAGAATAATATTAAAAATTATATAAAGAATAAAACGAAGACAAAAAATCATACAATTATTGCAAATGATTCATCTTTTACAAAAAAAATAATGTTGACATGGATACATCAATCTTGCAAGCTAAGAGTCCATTCAAAGTTAATGAAGGAACACTTTACAATGGATACATCAATCTTGCAGTTGATAACAATTCGTTCAAAGTGCAGTGGCAAAGGTGGAGATGGCAGTAGAGATGGTCATTCAAATCTATGTTGCCAAAATTTCTATAATCTCCAATATCCTATACATACCCCTTTTTGTTTCAAGGAATGCAAGAGTGAAGGAAAGATAAGCGAAGAGGTATATTATGAAAATCATTTTTCTCTTGAGGAAATTTCTTTATCTTCAAGCTTTTCATTTTGAGCTATAATATAACTTCCCTCTCATAACTATCATTCAAACCTTAATATTTTTCTCCTCATAAATCTACTACTAATGCCTTTCTTATGATGCCCTACTCTGTTATATAGACCTTTTGGTGTATAGTGACATGTGTAGGTCACATTTTTCTTTATGTCCTTTTGGTTATCTCACTATCATGACATTTATCTCCATCATTGTAACCCTTCTACTATATTTTTCAAATTGAATTGTATGAAGAGTTTCAATAGGGGTATTGACAGTTCATTTTGGTCTCATTTTGACTTGATATTGAAACACAACAAAATACAATGAATGTAATTTTTATCACAAAAAATTCCACTATGTACCATTTTAAATAGACCTACCATAAATATGCATATAATTTTCCCAATATTCATTGTCATGTGTAAAAATGCGACATCAAGAAAATAAGAAAATTTAAGTTAAAGAGGGGTAGTAAGTCCTTCCTATGCCATATGAAATTTGGAACCAAAACATAAGTAAAGTTGAAATGTGACAACAAAAGGTTTAACTATCAACTGCAATACATTAATTTCAAATTTTTTTTTGAAAACATAGGAACAAAAATAGTTTTATATTTTACTCATCATTAGTTTCAAAAGTGAAGCATATGGATTGTGTTAAATCTATGCAATAATTCCTCAAAAAAAGTGATCAATAACATGACTTTACAAATTCAATGTACACAAAAATTAATCCAACAAACCATTTGGGTCTGCTCTACTCTTTATTGTATCAAGTATTACCTCATGGTTAGATTCTCACACCTTCCACAAGTTCTTCAAATGTTTACCCCCATAGTTGATCAAATGAACATTGGATGCCACTACAAGGTTTGAGTAACGAATAATCTTCTGATGCATTTCAAATTCTTGAAACAACCAAACACTAACACTCTTAACTATGTACTTTTTGGGACACCCTGATTTTTGCCTGAAATCACATATTTTTGGAAAATATAATGATTTAAGCCTTTAAAGGTTCCATTTAAATGATTTTAATTAAATAGGGTTTGATCAAACCCCCTTAGATTAAACCCCCTTGGATATAACCCCATTCGTTTTAAACCATACCTATAATGGAGTTTCCTCTACACCTATCAAAATGTTGATAAAAAACCATTTTTGATTTACCCTTTTGGCAATAAAATTAATTCATTTAAAATCTATGTTTTGTAAGTATATAGCTCTTATTATAAGCTTCCCAAAAAAATAAAAATTAAATATTTAATTTTATTATTATATTTATTTTTTATTTCTTGTGAATGTAGGTTTTTCAATTAACATCAAGCGCTTTATTTCACACATACGAAAAAATAGGAAAGTAGAGAAAAAAAAATCTAAAAAATACATGTACACTAGGTATCGATGTCCTTATTCCAAAAAAAAAAATAATAAGTTAATTCAAATGCATACAAAAAAAGTTATGTGGTCTGAAGTACACCTCTGTCCAAATTATAATTACTCTAACCTAGAAAATTAATTGAAAAAATATATGTAACAAAAAATTATGTAAAAACATCCATGCACTAGATATTTGTGTGAAAAATATGTATTTTAAAAATTAAAATTGTATACCTTCTATAAAAAAAGTTATGCAGACCAAAGTAAACATCACTTTTTAAAAATGTTGTTTAGTAGAAAAAATAAGTTATTAAAAATTACATAAAAGGATTCACAATTTATTTTTTATTTAAAAAAAAATAGAATTAGAATCTACACACAAAATATCAAAAATCACTAGTTTGATTCATCTTCAAATTCTTGATGGTTTAGCTATTGTAGGTGTAAGAAAGTGAAGATTTGGTGAAAAATGTTGATTTCAATGTCAAGTTTGGCTAAAAAGTGTAACCCATTATTGTGGGATCACCTGCCTCCAATTTCATTTTTTCTTCAACATAATGAAAAAGTAATAAATTGTTCCCTCTTCATTATCTTCATTGACAATAACTGCATAAATATGCCATGCATTGATATGTGCATGAAATTAGATGAATTTAGTCAACATTACAAAAACACTACAAAATAAGATAACATTAGAAATTTAAAAAACTATGCAAGTAGATATATTACCTAGTTGAGCTAGATATGATATGTGATCAAAGTCAATCGATGATTCCATTTGTGTCAGTTGTAGTGTCGCCAAGAGTCTATATGTATCAAGTGAGATTAGACATCTTAACCACCATTTTTCAACCCACTCTTTTGACTTGCACTAATTCCAGCATTTAACTATACATGAAGAATAAAATCATGTCATATTGTGTGTATGGATACTCCATGAACCTACATTAGAGTTTTTGAAATAGTGTAGTTCACTTGATCTTGTTAGTGTACAATAATCCTCATATTGCGCAATGTTAGTATCATCTATCAACCAAAAAAATCTATGAACTAAAGACTTTCCTTCATTACTTAGACCCATCAAAGCATTACACCACTCAACGATTGATTTCACATTTGCCAACTTTACATTCTCTTTATAATTTAACTCTTCTCATGCTATTGCTTTTTGGATACATGCTCCTACACCATAATGCTCCCCTTTTGATGCTCGACATCACAAAAGTTCCACATATGCTGAATGTTGGGTGAAAATTATGTAATCCTCTTTTTAATAGATTACACAACCTTGACTTCAACCACAGTTGTGTGAGATGTAA
This sequence comes from Sequoiadendron giganteum, assembly GCA_007115665.2. Classification (NCBI taxonomy): domain Eukaryota; kingdom Viridiplantae; phylum Streptophyta; class Pinopsida; order Cupressales; family Cupressaceae; genus Sequoiadendron; species Sequoiadendron giganteum. The sequence continues at coordinate 711,765,824 of CM021100.1, forward strand.
TCTCTCCTCTTAAAAAGGGGAGGTGCCCTTCTTATTGCTTACGAAAGCTAAGTAAAACTAATTAAATATTCATAAAATGTACACTACAATTACAAGATGGGGGGTGTGTGTCACACTCATAATTCTCTCTTTTTTCAGAGAAGATGTTTTACAATGCTTCATATTTGATAGTTCTTATTTAATACAACTTTAAACTAAAAACAAGTAGTAATCCCAATATCTCTATCTTGTCAAAGCAAAGCGTAGAGATACTAGTATGATACTAATAAACAATAAAATGAGAAAGAAAAGCTCACGAAGGCACAAAGTCATTCCATAGATTTTTTCTTATGGATCCTTGAGATACATAATGTTTGTCATATTAGAAGCACAAAGTCTTCCTAGATACAACAATCCACGAATAATATGAATAATTACAAGCACAAAGTCTTGTAGATCACTCAACAATAGTATTCAAACATAAACACAATCTGAATAAAGAGTGTAACAAAAAGTCTACACAGATTTATCCAAATCCCTTAGATCTCACACACTAATCACCACCAATATTAATCAAACCATAAGATAATCTATTCCAACACAAAGTCTGGTATGCAACTTTCTTCTTTATTGATCAAATTCAAATTCACAAAGTTGAACACAAAGTTTCATACATTTGTTTCAAAATGAGAAGCAATTCATTGCTAGAGATAAAAGATAAATATTACAATAGAAATGCCTCCTATTTATAAAAGAGAGGGAAGAGTAAATCTAGGAAATTAGTTGAGAAAAAATAGGAAAGTAGGTGAGCTAATTTAGGAAAACCTAACTTTGACTTAGTCAAAAATGTTGTCCATATTTTTGGGAAAACATCTTAGATTTTACATGTAATTACATTTTCCCAAAATACATCTAAGATGTCGCAAACTATTTACAAAATGCATAAAAGAAAGCATAAAATATTCAACACTGGAGAAAAGAAGCCTTCATGGTTCCTTGCTTTGGGCACAAAAGTCTTCATATTTCTTCTTGGTCTCTAGTACAAATTCCTCATCTGGACCAACAGTATAATCCAAAATGGTGTGGACTCTAGTAATTGATCTTTTGGAAGATGAGTGAAGCTTTTTGCATTTATCAAGATGCATCTTTAGATTATTCAAAGAAAGCCACAAGTCACAAATTGTCTGCATGGAGGTCTTCAAAAAGTTGACATCTCTACTTGCTCCATGATGGCCTCCTTGTAGATCCTGGAAAGTTCACTGTGCGGGAGGAAAATATGATCTTCATCAAGGAGCTTACCCGGTAACTCCTTAATATCTTCTTCTAGTATAGTACGATGTCCTTCGACATCTTCCTATAATTGGTGAAGATCTTCAATAAGAGATTGGATCACCTGAATTTAGTGCTTGAAAGATTGTCTTACTTCCACGTATTTCTCCTTGTCGAGAATCACCCCAACTTTCACCAACTTACTTAGCTTTACCTCTTTCATTTGTGACCAAAATGAGAGGTTTTTGTCCATTTTTTTTTGCTCTTAGGAAAGTATGTTTTATTCTTTATCAAGTTCTAACTTTAGCATGGCTATCTGAGTAGCCTTCTCATTTGTAGCAATTATAATCTGAGAACCATGTTGTATCATTTCATCAATGAAATCATATAACGCTTTACCTTTGGAGGAAAAATTTTCTACTTTCAGTATTGTTGGTTCCTCAATGCTTATCATGGCCATAGATTGTGTACTCCTTGAAGAGCCTACTAATTTTCTCAAAATAGCTTCATAGCGCTCGACCTTCTCTTTGTACACATCTTGAGCCTGCTCCATCTTGTCAAGCCTTCCTACCAATGCATCTAGGACTACCTGAGCATCTACCTTAGGACTTTTGTTTGTTACTTTTCCAATTTGGATTATTGTTATTGTGTAGTCCTTTATTGCAACACCACCTTCTTCCTGTGGGGGTAGGCCAATCTCTACAAAATTTTGACTATATTTTTCAATGTGAAGCCTTGAATGTACTTTGGCCTTTTTCTTCCCCTTGGCTTTTGGAGGGGCTATCTCTTCAAGATCGAGCTCTTCAAGAGAGATCATTTGTTTCTTTCTCTTTGATACTTGAGATATCAACCAAGGGGGAAGAGAGGAAGTATATGCTTCTTGACTGACTATCAATTCCTGTGTCGCAATCGCTCCTATAGAAATGAATGGTATAGTGACAATTTGGGTAGTGTCTGTCATGACTGCTCCTGTAGATTGTACACCAAATTGACCTTGCAGAGATTCATTCATGAACCTGTTGAATTCAGATTCAGAAGTGATTTCATAAGATGGAGATGAAAAACTAGGAATAGATGATGGAGAGCATGATAAAACATCAACAACTTGAATATTCGAAACTGTGAGGGAAGTAGAAAACACTGTTGATGTTGCATGTATGGTTGATGTAGGAAGAGGTGAAGTAGGAAGAGGGGGCAAAGGAGTGTTAGGATTAGGAGGTGTGTAAGGAATATTTGAAGTAATGGGTGATGATGTTTGGGGAAGGTATTTAACAATATTCTCATGTGGAGAAAGGTTTTGTTCTTCATCATACCTAAATTCTTCTTTATCACCTTCTTGTTCTCCCTCATCTTCTTCAGTATCTTGATCTTCTAGAGAATCCTCTTCTTCCTTAGAATTATCTTCATCAAAATCCTCTTCTTTTGAATCCTCTTCAAAAACTGATTCCCCGCTTTCATTTCCTTCACCTTCAGAAATAGGTCCTTTCCCCTTTGAGTGAGTTGATTCATCTTTTATGGCCTTTTCTTCTTCAACTACCCATGTATCCCTTTTTCCAATAGTGAACTTGATTTTAGGACATTTGTGGGAAGAAGAGGGAAGATTTGCATGCTTTTATTTTGTGTGGAGTCATGTTGTTGGTTGGATTCTACTCCAAGTACCTCTCCTTTTGATTCAATTCTAAAAGATTTCATATAGAAACCGTGCTTGTGCAACCATTCTGTTGTTTTGGATAATATGGGGGCAAGCCTTTCCCTAATGGATATACTTTCATTTTTAGACCATTGAATGGGAGGAAAAGGTCTCTTAGAGATTTCATTTTCATCATAGGCAGCATTCATGATGTCACCAAGATCTTTGAAATCCTCTAGTAGGTTAGCAACACTAAGATCCCTGATTTGCTCTACGGTTAACTTGCAATAATCCATTTTATGGATGTCCTCTTCATCTCCACATTTTTCCCATATATCTTCAAAATGATAGACATGTCGGTGACCCGCCTTGATTTTCCTTTTCAAATCACAGTTGTCAAAGTCATGTCTCTGCTTGTAAGTCTTGATAGTCATTACCTACATTTCTTCATAGACTAATTTGGCCTTTTGTACACTTTTAATAGTGTACCTTCCAATAGTCAGTGGAAACTTGAACCCTAGCTTATGAATTATCATTCATTCCTTGTGAACTTAAATAAGTTGTCTACATAATTCCATTAAAATCCAATTATCTGAGGGATACCTGGGTAGCATGTAGGGACACCAAGTATAGCAACCTACTCTTATGTAAGTAAAGGTTGGGAATTGCAAAAAGATACAACCAGCTTTGCTAACAACTTTGTAAGCCTCATCCGATACTCTTTTCTTTTCAAGAGTTGGATCAAAAGTAAACAGTAGGGGTGCAAAGAAGGAATTTGTAACTCTTCTAAAATGATGGAAGCTTTCTCTTAGATTCAATTGATAATAATAATCATACATAGGTATAGAGTGTCTATTTCCCTTTGTAGACAAACCTAGGAATTGCCTCATAACTGCACTTGTGTACACCAAATAAGAAGTCATGTAGAATTTCAAAGTGGTCAATACATTGATCAGCTACTCATGAATTTAATCACTGATTTGAGTCCCCCAGCCTATATGATCTTTATTTATCCTGATTATGTGGATGTATTCATACATCCAATCTTGAAAATGGCATGATTTAGGAAATCCCCTCACCCTACTCAAAAGAGTAATCATATCCATGACGTCCTCTTTGAAGTCACTTTGAGGAAGCCCTTTAGGCCATTTGGAAATTGAGTGCCTAGGAGTTTTCAACCATTGAGAGTTAATCAATGTTTTAGCTTTATTAGAATCTTTATCAAAAATCTCTTGTGCTTGTTGAATTGAGATCGGTGCATATTGTTCCATATGTGGGACTTTGAAAACAATGTCAAAGAATTCAGGATCCAATCTCATCATGACTTGACCTGAGGAATCTCTCACACTTCTGTCATCTCAAATGTAGTGAGATGCGACTTGGAGCATGAACTCTATGTTGTGAGCAACAGTCAGAAATATTGACACCAAATGTAAGTTGCTATGAACAATGGATCTCAAGTTATCTTCTAATGGAATTTTTTGAATTCTCTTCACAAAATCTTGTAGGTCTTGATTACCAATTTCAATGTCTTTAATTCATCTACCTTTGAGATTACCATAGTTGGTGGAAAGACACCCTGATATTTGTATTTCATCTTTCCTTATTTGATGGAAGATGATGGGGGTTCTTTGGGTGTCATTTAGAGAAGTCAAGATTGAAGAATTATCACCTTTGAGGGTCACCCAATGAGAACTTGATATGAACTGCAAGAATAGTGGATCAATAGGTGTTAGGAAAAAATTACAATGTTGGAAAACGTGAAGTGAGCAAGGCAATTTGGAGTAACTTCATTTTGGCTATGAGGCATGGAAAACAAAGCGTAAGCGATAAAATAGAGTTCATAGCGATAAATGGGGCGTTTATGGGTGTTAGGAAGAAAATTCATCTTTTGGTGTAGGAATGCTGAAAATCAGTGCTCCTACACCTTGCATTTCAAGGTAGGTGTCAGAGCACTGAAAATCAGTGCTTTGACACCATGGAGAAAAGTTTGTTGGTGTTGGAGCGTTGAAAATCAGTTCTCTAACACTAGAGTGTTTGAAGATAGTTTAGTGTTGGGACAGTGAATTTCACCACTCGAGCACTTGAGAAAATAGGTAAGTTGTTCTGTGTGATGGTGGAAAATTTCACTACCATTTCATTTGAATGACTTGGGAGATTTGGTGTTTGAGTAGTGAAAATCACTACTCGAGCACCTAAGAATGATGATCTTTCAAATAGCATGAAGCTTTATCATGCATGGATTCAAAAATTCACCGCTCATGGGTGATACACTTGAAGGTCAAAAGAAGCACAAAGTGACGAAGGAAATTCAATGTGGAGATAAAATAGCCTAGGAGATTCCAACACAAAAAAAACCTAACAAAAATACCAAGAGTAGAATCGAATATGGAAAGAAGGTAGAAGATTTCAAAAGCGAATGCTGAGATTTAAAAACCCTAAATGACATGAAAAGGAAATAAAGATAATAAAAAAAAAGGATGAGTGACGAAGGACATGAAGAGAGAAACAACATACTTGGTGGAAATGGTGATGAAACCCTAATTCAATGCTTAAAGAGATCCTCGAAATTGGGTTGCAGGAATTTTGGAGAAAGAACCACACAAGGAGGTGGCAAAATGAAATAGAACAAAGTCAAAATGACCTAAAATGTGCTTATAAATGATTAAAATAAAATTAAGTTTGATGCATTAATTTTTCCATGAACACTCAAGTTAAAACACAAAAAGGTGCAAAAGTGGTGAAAATCACTACTTGCACACCAATAAAACAAAATGAAGAGACAAGTGTAGAAGGGACCCTAGTTGTAGGAGTGCTGAAAATCAGCACTCCTACACCTGAAGTTAAAACTTTTGAGGTGAAGGATGGTGTAGGGACGTTGAAAATCAATGCTCCTGAACCATAAAAAAAATGACTAACTCCCAGTAGAAATAAATTAACAAAATTACTCGTTTCAAAGATTTTTGAAAGATGATGATTGAGAGACATTCAAACGAACAATTTGATCATAAGGACTACACATCGAGGGTGATCAAATAATCACCTCATTTTGCGTGCTTGAAACACACAAACCTATGAAATAGACAAGTTTTGTAGGGGGTTTATCCGTGAATCGGGCGCTACTAGATTCTCTGATAACATTGAACACCTGTAATATTATGCACCCTACTCAACCAATAGAATATCTACAAGTTCTTGAATTATGATGCCCAATTATCTAACCATATGATATGCTGACAAAATGATATGCCCCTTCCATCCAAATCATGGTAGAACACCTGAAAGAAGCCTCGTACAAACCCTGTAGAATGCGTGCAATCATCATTAATATAAAAAGTATACTCCCTTATGATCTATCTATCATCCTTTGTACTGTCACTGATATGAATGAATGTTATGTGTAAAAATATAGAAGCTTGTGTGGAGTTGTAATACTATGATTGCACCTCATGCTATGGTTGTAGGCAGTAGTTCTTCACAAAGTGGATGATTGAAACAATGCTACCAAGTTGAAACGTGTCCTTGAATAACTTGAATTGCAAGTCCAACCATGGAGCTCTATGGGTATGACTTGCATACTGATACACTATACTATCACGAAATATTGACATAAATTAATACACTAGAATATTTTGAATAACCAAATCACACCTTTTTGCTTCTTTACCATCTTTTGTATTGTAGGCCACTACCTTATACTTACCTAATTCTACTAGTTCATTTCCAACCGCATGTGTACTTTCTATTTGTTCACATATTGGCATATGTTGCAAGCCACCACAATGTTGACATGTGCCATCCAAGCATAATTTCTTATAGAATAATTGGCCTTCCTCTCTTTCACATTAAATTATTGATATTAAATCTCTTGAAGATGTAGATGGGGCATGTATGCCATAGTCCTAGAAAACATTGTTAGTTTGCAAATATAAACATATACATCGATAAACATCAAAATGGTTAGAAAAATCAATATGTACTCTACAACAAGTAGTGCATGTGTGATTTATTTTGACATAGAAAGGGTTTATCATTTCAAAAATTCTTTGAAATTTTTTAAATTGAGGATTCATTTCTAAAAATTTACCAAAAAATTATGTTTGAGTCATATCCAAAAAATTCTTTGGATGTGGCTCACAGTTTTGACTATCAATTCTACTTCTTACCACATATCTTTGATTCAGAGATACCCTTGTGTTATTCTTCCAAAAGTAGATTCAGTTAGGGATCTCAACATTTCAACAATTGGTTTATATTTTTGTGGTAGTATCCTTGATAATTCCCATAATTCATTGTCATTAGTGTCCTCAATTCTTTGGTGCCTTCCAACAACTCTCAATAAAGTTTTTCCATTTATTTTCAATGCTTAACTTGTCTTTCTAATGAGATGAGCTTTCTTCATTTGTTACTTACTAATACATCGTGTTACATTACTATATTTGGTATGTCAGTTGCTACCCACACTCACATATATACTCATTAGATTATTCATAATAGATTTGTCACTTGGATCTTCTGATGTTCTCACCCCAAGAATCTTCATAATGGACCTATATTTCAGATTTCTTGTCATTTCAACAAATAGTTGACATCTTTCATTTTCATTTAGCTTTTCAAAGAAAAATCTCCAAATATTATTAGCATATTTTCTACAAGTACATTTTGGAATCTTATCATCCATTGGCTGCAAAATATTCTCATCAATATCAATCAAAAACTTGGGCTTTCTATGCAAAATTCTAGGAGGTATTTTCAAAGGTAATTTTTTATCAACATTAGGAATTTCATCAATATTTAATTGAGATGGGATAGATGGCATACCTTCAATCAGAGATGGAATAGATGACATACCTTAAATTTTATATTGGAAAGATGGCATACCTCCTTCTTCACATGTGAGTGATGATTTACTTTCAAGTTGAGATGTGGTAGATGGTGTCCCTCCATCTTGACTTGTGGTAGATGATGTGTCTCCAACTATGGGATTCAAATATTTTATTGCACGAAGTTTTTACATTTTTTCCCTTTGTGTCACCAATACCCTATCTCTCATTGATGGTTCATGTTCCTCTTCAATTGGCATGTCTTCTTCTATCGTGTTCAATTTCCTCTTTTCACGAAGTTGCCTCATTTATTCTCTTTTATTTGCATTCTTAGCTTCTTGCTCATCTTTTGTTAGAGGAATCCTTGATCGTTTCCTTGACATGGTGAAGAATTGTATCTGTAACATGAAAAAGAGATAAATATTAGTTCCACCATAGTACTATAGAGTGAATGAATATTTTACACAAATATGAAATTAGTCATGAAATTACGATACACACAATATATAACCATCCAAAAGAGGCATAAAGAGGGGTAGAAAAGGACATGAGGAGGGTAGAAAAGGGAAAAGGGAGGGGAATCAAGGAATATGAAACTAAGGCAATTTTTATTGATTCTCAAGTTTGTGCATGAAGAGGGAAGCAAAAGGAATGAGGAGGGGTAGGAAGGAATATGAAACTAAGGAAATTTGTATTGATTCTCAAGTTTGTGCATGAAGAGGGAAGAAAAGAGCATGAGGAGGGACAACTTGTAATGACTAAACATTCATAATGAGCCTATGTCTATCCTACATTCATTAGGACTGTCATTTAATTTCTTTTTAGAATTCCAAAAGGCTTTCCACCTTAATATATTAGTTAAGGATTAATGATGAAGCTATAGAAGAGAAGACGATTGCTGAGAATATCCTTAGGATTTTTCCTATATTATTTTACCCCATAGTCATTGCAATAGATAAAGAAATATTAAAGATGACAATATATGATTTGATGATTTCACTTCAAACTGACAAGTAATGCCTAAATAGGGTTAGCCCTTCTTCCCCAAAGATCAAACCAACATAAGAGGTTTGGACATTGATAACGTTTGGTACCTAGATAGTGGATGGCACAATCCTTTGAGTGGAAATAAAACTTATTTTCATTCATTATAAAATAATTTAGTTTGATCAAATAGGGAACAATAATATTATGCTCTATACAAACATAATTTCTTAAGTGTTGGACTACTAGTCTAAAAAGGCTAGAAAGTGTTGACAAAAAAAAAGTGCATTAACTTTGAAAAATTGGAAAAAAAAAGTGTATTCTAGGCTCTTAAATTTATGGTATTCACATTTAAGTTATTTTGGGATTATTCTTTTATCCAAGACGGATATGGTTTGGGGTTACCAACTATAGCAGATTCAGAGAAAATATAAAGTTTGTATTTTAGGTAAACAACATAGATAACCCTTTCAATGAAGGAATTCTACAAGAAAAAATAGTAGTATTGGATTTGATGCATGTAAACTTGTGTGACCCCAAGAAAACTCTCACCCTAAAAAAAAATCAATATTGTATGACCTTCATTAATGACTATAGCTAAAATACATGGGTCTACTTCTTAAAGCATAAATCTAAAACTTTTAATCAATTCAAAGAATTCAAGGCCCTAGTCGAGAAGGAATATAAAAAATATTTAAGTTAAAGTTAGAGTATATATAAGAGGTGAGTAATCCTCCAAATAATTTTTAAATTTTTGCAAGAATGAAAGAATTAATAGAGAGTTTACAACTAGTGATACTTAACAAAACGATATTGCGGCGAAGACAAATAATAGGACCATCATGGATGTTGCAAGAAATATGTTGAAGTTTAAGGGGATTCTAAAAGAATATTAATGTGGAGTTGTTTCAAAAATACTATAGTTTCCAAATAGATGTCCCATAAAGGTTGTGTGTGACATGATTTCACAAGAAGCATGGAAAAAATACAAATGGAGCATAAAGAACTTCAAATTTTATAGGATACATAGAATATGAATTTGTGACAAAGGAAATAATGCATAAATTGGATGATAGAAGAAGAAATTTAATCTTCATAAACTACACTAAATAATCCAAGGAATAAAATTTTATAACCCTATCACAAAAAATATTGTAATTAGAAGGAATGTTGAGTTCATAGATTCACTAGGACTACCATAATGAAGTTATGAAAATCTCAATGAAGCTATGACCATCCTAAGACAGTTTTGAAAGACCTAATGAAGTTAAAGATATGATTAATATGATGCATTTAATTATATTAAAACATTCTAATCTAATCCCTTAGTAAAATATAATGCATTTGATTAAGGCTATGTATGTTGAGCACTCATAATTTTGAATACTTGGCAAAATCTAATCCCAAAATCAACATGATAACAAATTCAAAGCATTATATTAAGCATGTATGATAAGATGTGATAAAGAAACATAAGATAATGAATGAAAATGAAAATCACATGTATATAGACTTGACATACCTTAAAATTGGAGATTCAGTTTGAAAAACTACCCAATTATGTGTAGTTTGTTTTTCTTCTTGCATCAAACTCCAAAAGAATTTGAGCTTTTCATGAACTTGCTTACTTTTCAACATTCAATGCTATATAAATCTAATAGAATTACTAAAAATTATAGAATTAACCAAACTCTAATGTGAATTATAACAATAAAATCATAATTAACATTGCAACACTACAAACATGAAAATTTGAGTTCTGCATATAATCAAATTTTATGTAAAAAAAATGTTATTTCCTCTTTCCTAAGTTGGAAAACAAGAAAAAGGTGGTGCAAAGGTGGTGGAATGTGTAAAAATCACACGTTCTTTCCCTAATGACATGAAAAAACATTTTTTGCCAAATTACATGTAGAAGTAGGAGAATAACAGAGCATGTGGGCTTGGATCATGAGTGTCATGCCTTTTTTACCATTTATAGAGAAATAAAAAATGCACTTGTGTTAAAACACCAACACATTTTGGCTTTCTCTAATTTCAACTTTTTTAAAGTACGCTTGCATTTTGACAAAGTTAATTTTGTAAAGGTTTTATGGCTTTCATCATGTGTCAATTCAGGGCTAGGTTGAGGTACATCTATTTCACCTTTCTTTGAGAAATTATGTCATATTTTAAGTGCTATGTATGTTTCATTTTGTGTGTGATGTAAAATTTCACCATAATTCCCTATATGCTCAAGCCTATACATTAACCCTCAACCCTCAACCCTCAACCCTCAACCCTACACCTTAAACCCTAAACACTATAGCTCATACCTTAAAACTATATCATATTCCCATAACACTTAAAATTACACCCTATAGCTTAACCCTATACCCTAGACCTTATAACTTAAACCCTAAACCCTACAACCTCAAACCTCATCCCTAAACTCTACAACCTCAACCCTCGTCCCTATACCCTCAACCCTCAACCCTCAACCCTATGCCTTATAGCATCAATCCATCAACCCTATAACCTATACCCTCAATCCCTCAAACCTTAACACTATACCCTATAACTTCAACACTTAACACTATACTATATACCTTAACCCTATACCCTAAACCCTACAACCTCAACCCTCATCCCTAAACCCTATAACCTTAACCCTCATCCCTATACCCTAAACCCTCAACCCTAATCCCTCAACCCTATACCCTCAACCATATACCCTAAAAACTCAACCCTAATCCCTCAACCCTCAACCCTCTACCTTATACATTAAACCCTCAACTCTAACCCCTCAACCCTGAACAATCAACCCTCAAACTATTGGAGTACAAGACCACTGAGAGGGGGTGAATCAATGGTCTAATGAGAAACCAAATTTAAAAACTTAACTCACTTGTATTATGAAAAGAGACCCATTGAAAACACTTGAAACATTATAGAGATTGAGTGTTGAGTGAGTCACAATGATATGCAAATCAAAAAATAATACTTGAACAAAGATGACCAATCAAGCACAATATAAAAAACCACCAAGAAGAGACATAAAACAAAGTTTATAAGTAAAAAACCCTAGAAGGGTGAAAAACCACTCTAAAAATGAGTTTCATTAAACCTCACTGGTTACAAATTGTATGCCTCACTAGAAAAACAACAAGCCTCACTAGAAAAACAAGTCTCACTGGCTAAACATCAATCCTCACTGGCTAAACATCATGCCTCACTAGTAGACCAACATGCCTCACTAGAAAACCAAGCCTCGCTGGCTAAACACCACTTCAAAAAAATAGAAAAACTTAGAGGGTTACTCTATTTCCAGAAAAAACACTGCTCTAACAAAACTTCATCTCCCTTGTTCACACTTACCATAACATTATTTCATCAATCTAAAAAACATAGTTCTGAAATCTCACTTACTCCATTGGTAATCATCATCTTTAGATCATAAAACATTGCATACCCTTGAATACAAGAAATGAATGCTATTATACTTCTTTGTCATTCTTCTCACATCAAAACCATACTCACCAAAAATAATTCATATCAACCTCCAATTCACAACACATGATCATTGGAATGCAAAAATCCTTTCAATCTAAAATGTATATCTTCAGTTTGGCACCATCACATTAGCTATTGATTAAATAGTTAAAAAAAAATAGCTAACTGTTAGATTCTCGTCAATGCTTGAGATTCAGGAAATAAATATTATTCAAGTCTAAAACAGAACCCTAGATCTCAGATGCCACCAATGCACAAATCAAATAGAGACCGTTGATCTTGACTTGGACATTGCATTAAAATTTGTTAACCTCCTAGATTAGTTAAGGGGTTGATTAAACAATGAGAGAGACCCCTTTAATTGTCACTTAAGAGAATTTTAACCCTCAATATAAAGTCAACTTTAAATTAAAACAAAAAAAATTCTTTCCTTTGAAAAACCTTCACAAGGGATAAACCCTAGATCTTAGGGTTTTCCTGAAACCTTCAATAATCAAAATCCTAAACCTCTGAATGATCAACAATGACACCACTTTGAAAAGAAGAAACTCTTGAAATTTTGTTCATCAAGTTGACCTCTTTGCATTCCCACTATGAAACACAATGAAATGAACGAACAATGAAAAATCCCAAGTATCTTTCCATGTTGTTTCATCAAACATTAATGAGGAACAATGAAAATTCACACCAACACCTTGAACACTATTATTGCTAGCAAATTCTTGCATATATGACAAACTTTATCCAATTACCTTTGTATCAATAATGATGTTGGATTTTGTGGTTGTGTTTTTGATATGTGGTTGTCATTGATGTCAACACTATTAGCATTCTAATCTGCTTAAGGCTGTATATGTCGAGGAGATTGAGAAAATTGTAAAAAAATAGTTCAGGCAGCCAGTGAAGCTAAGAAGGTCAAAATGGTGAAATTTTATGTATGTTGGTATTCAGGTGTTGCATTCTAATGGGTTTATTTCTGATCTTATCTAGTATGATGTCCAGAAGTCTCAGTGATACACATCAAAGATTTGTGTAAATAAAGTGTTCTGGTGTTACTACAGTCATTCTAGCACTATAATAGTTGTTCTTAGAAGAGGAAGTTGGAATTATGGTAATTCCAATTTTTGTGTATGTTCCTATGATGTTCGTGGATGATTCTAGATCATGTTCTATCCTTGTTGCATGTCTGTGCTACTTGGCATGATTGTGGTTGAAGATTTTTCTGATGTATGTTCGGGTTTTCATGTTCTTGGCCGACATGATGGTGGTAGCATGTTGCAGATCCTTATGGATTAATTTCTTGTTGTTTAGCATGTTTAAGGATGTTGGTTTGAGTTATATCTTTGTTGTGGTTGACTTGTGTTGGTGTGCATAAAGATTTATTCATGTATTGAGGCCAACAATTATAATTCACCTATTATTTGTGGCCGACGAAGTTGTTGATGTAAATCCATGTAGCAGATATATAAGCAAGGTTTTTTTGTGGTGTGAATGTGTAGTGGGTGTATGCTCAAAGTGTACAAGTGATGTACAAGTATGAATAAAGGTCAAATCATTCAAGAGAAGAGTAAAGAGTAAAAGAAGATTGAGCAGAGTGTATGTGCCTAACCGGAACTGTCATCAAGCTTTTGGAGAAGCTATTTTCTTCGTTCATCCCACTCAGATGGTTTTAATACGATTGTATTTTCTTTGAGCAATGAGCTCTAGGAAGTGTGCCTGAATGCAAGTGCATTCCTTATTCATTTTTCATTATACTTTTAAGAGGGTATAATTGTGGATTAACCTTCACCGTGGTTTTCTCCCTTAATAGGGTTTCCACATAAAAATATTGGTGTTATGTGTTTCTAATGTGTTGTGTAATTCTTAATTTCACTATTATTTATCGGATTTGGAATTAAAGGTTAATAGTTTGATTAAAGTTGTTGATTATGTTACGACTGATTCACCCCCCCTCTCAGTTGTATCTTCTTGTTTTGCCAACAATTGGTATCAGAGCTAGTTCCTCTGAAGATGAAGCTTAACAGCTTGAGGTGATCTGAGATGGCATCTTACAAGGATATTCTAAGATTCGATGGTAAAAACTACACCATGTGGAAATTCTAAATGGAATGTCATTTGAAGTGCATTGGCGAAGCCTTTCGAAAGATTACAAAAGATACATATACTATTCCTCAGAATGGTCCCTCTACTGTTGATGAGATCAAAGAAGCTGAAATTAATACCAAAGCTATTGAAGCATTGGTGAGTGCCTTGAAAGATTCTAAAATGTCAAATGTGATGGGTCTGAAGACTGCACATGAGATTTGGACAAAGCTGGAGTTATTGTATGAAGGAGATCCACTTGTGAAAGTTGCTAAGCTACAAAGTCTAAAAGAAAAATGGGAGGACATGAAGATGAGAGTAGATGAGAACATCCACTCTTTCTCTCAGAAGATAAATGAAATGGTGACAAGCATCAGATGTGTCAGTGGTGTCTTGGATGAAGAAGAAATTATTTCTAAGATACTCAGATCTATGCCTGCTTCCTACAAAGTGAAAGCTCATGCTATTGATGAACTCAGGTCAATGATGAAATTAACAAGACACAAACTAATTGGAAAACTTGGAGCCTTTGAGTTGAGAAAATTTGGTGAATCTACTCCTAAAGTAGAATCTGCATTCAAAGCCACTATATCCAGGAAAAAGAAATATGATATAGGAGAAAGTTCCAAGAAAACATTTAGGTATGAAGATGAGATGAGAAATATTGAAGAAGAAGAAAGAGAGCTAGAAGAATTGGAAGCACTAATTCTAAGAAGAGAATCCAGAAGCCATGGTAAGTACAAAGGAAAGCTACCTATTAAATGTTTGTCTTGCAGTAAAATAGGTCATTTTGCATCAAGGTGTCCTGAAAGAGTTTCTAAATATAAGCCTAAAGACACTAGATTTCAAATAAAGTGTTGTTATGCTGAAGAAGGTATAACTAATGATGAATCTGATAAAGACAATCAAAAAGAAGATGAATGGGTATTTATTGCTATCAAAGAAGATGGTCAAGTTTCCACTGAATCTGCTAGTAATGTGAATGTTGAAAAATCTCTTGCAGCCAAAGTTGAAGAAAAGGATGAATGGCTGATTGATAGAGGATGCTCACATCATATGACCGGTGACAAAAATATTTTTTTTAATTTGGAGAATTATTATGGTGGCATTGTAAGATTTGGAGACAACACTTCTTGTGTGATTCATGGCACAGGCACTATTTCTTTTGGTGGTAAGAATAATATTGATGATGTTCTTTATCTAGAAGGCTTAAAGCATAACTTGTTGAGTGTTGGAAAGATGGTAGACAAGGGATACAATCTTTAATTCAAGGATGGTAAGTGTGGGATACTAGGAAATACATGCAAAGTAATTGCCTCAGGTACAAATACAAAAGGTAATATCTTTAGTTGAGTACTGCTAGTGGAAAGTTGCTTGATTGCTCAAATTGATGTAAGTTGGTTATGGCATAGGCGATTGTGTCATGTGAACTTTGATAATATTGTAAAGATAAAAGCGGTCAAATATCTTCCTAAGATAGTGAAGCCTACTAACATAGTATGCAAGGAATGTCAAATGGGAAAGCAAACAAGAAATTCATTTTGGAGTGAACAATATAACTCTAATGGAGTATTGGAATTGGTACATACTGATCTATGTGGTCCCTCCAGAATCAAAAGTCTACAAGGTGAAAGGTACTTTATGTTGCTTATTGATGATTATTCAAGAATGATATGGGCTACCTTCCTAAAATAAAAAACATGAAGCATTAGAAAATTTCAAAAATTTCAAAGTTATGGCAGAGAATGAGACAACTTTGAAGGTTAAATAATTGAGATCAGACAGAGGTGGAGAATTCACTTCTAGGGAATTCAATACTTTCTGTGAAGAGCATGGAATTCAAAGATAGTTATCTGCTCCCTGGACCCCTCAAAAAAATGGATTTGTTGAAAGAAAGAACAAAATATTTCTAGACACTGCTAGAACCATGATGCTGGAAGCAAATGTTCCTCATTTCTACTAGAGAGAAGAAGTAAGCACTGTTGTGTACACTATCAACCGGGTAAATGTCAACAGTAATTCTGGTAGGACTCCTTTTGAGCTATGGTTTGGTTATAAGCCTACTATGAAATATTTCAAAAAATTTGGAAGCAAATGCTACATCAAGAGAGATGATGATATAGGAAAGTTTGATGCTAGAAGTGATGAAGGAATCTTCCTAGGTTACTCTACTAAGAGAAAAGCTTACCGCTGTTTTAATAAAAGGTTGAAGAAAATGGTTGAAGGTGATAATGTCAAAGTTGATGAAGATATTGATAGACCATCCAAATGTAATGGATATGATTTAGATGGTGATCATGATAATTATAACAATGGATAGAATGTTCAGTCACAGAGTCAACTACAAATTGTTTTGGTGAACCAAGGAAATCAGGAAGCAGAAGCAAACAAAAATGCAGAAGAAAGAAAACAAGAACAAGAGGTAAGAGAAAACTTCAAAACTCCTAAGCATGTAAGAAGAAATCATTCTGATAGTCAGATCATAGGATACAAAAGCAAAGGTGTACAAACTAGAAGGATAATTCTAGAAGAATATTGCTTGATTTCTAAAGCTGAGCCTAACAATATCAATGAAGCATGCAAAGATGAACATTGGATGGAAGTCATGAAAGAAGAACTAAGGCAGATATAGAAAAACAAGACATGGGAACATGTTCCTAGACCTAAAGATAAGAATGTGATTGGAACCAAATGGGTGTTTCGGAATAAACTAACTGAACAAGGAGAAGTGATAAAAAATAAAGCAAGATTGGTTTGCAAAGGGTATTCACAAATGGAAGGTACAGATTTTGATGAAAATTTTTCCCTTGTTGCTAGAATAGAAGTTGTGAGATTATTTCTTGCTTATGCTACTTTCAATAATTACAAATTTTATCAAATGGATGTAAAGTCAAGATTTCTAAATGGTGAACTAGAAGAAGAATTTTATGTTGAACAACCAGATGGATTTCAATTGACTGATGAAAAGGACATGGTATGTCAATTGAAGAAAGCTTTGTATGGACTTAAGCAAGCCCCTAGAGCTTGGTATGATAGATTGGACAAATACTTGTTGAAGCTTGGATTTAGTAAGGGTACTATTGATAGTAATCTATATTTCAAATTGGATCAGGATAAAGAGTTGATAATTGAAGTTTTTGTTCATGATATTATTTTTGAAGGTGATGATGATCTGTGTATGAAATTTGCTGATGAAATGAAAAGGTGAATTTGAAATGTCAATGATAGGTAAACTAAAATTATTTCTAGGATTTCAAATCACTCAGTTGGAAGATGGAATCTTTATATCTCTATCCAAATATGTCTGAGAGTTGCTGAAAAAGTTTGGGATGGAAGAATCAAAGCCGACTGGCACACCTATGGCGACTAGATGCAAACTCATATAGAAGGATGAGAATCCTAAAGAAAATCAAACAAGATACAAGTCAATGATTGGTGGATTACTGTATCTAACCTAGAAAGGGCCAGATATAATGAATTTTGTATGCATGGTTGCTAGATTTTAGGTAGATCCAAAAGAATCACATGTAGCTATTGTAAAAAGATTTTTCAGATACCTAAAAGGAACAGTTAATTTTGGATTATGGTATCCAAAGGATGATGATCTTATTTTGAATTCTTATACTGATGCTAATTGGGTAGGTGACACTAATGATAGGAAAATTACAAGTGTTGGTGCGTTCTTCCTAGGGAAGAAGCTGGTGTCTCGGTTAAGCAAAAAGCAAAACTCAGTTTCCTTATCTATTGTTGAAGCATAATACATTGTTGCTGCTAATAACTATACTCAAGTAATATGGATGAAGCAGATGCTAAGTGATTTCAAGATTGAGTATGAAGATCCTATTACCATATTATGTGATAATTCTAGTGCCATAAACATTTCCAAGAATCCAGTGATGCATTTGAAGACAAAGCATATCTCCATCAAGTATCACTTCTGGAAAGATAAAGTGAGTGAGAAAGAAGTCAAATTGGAATATGTACCTACCAAAAAGAAAGTTGAAGATATTTTCACTAAACCATTGCCTAAAGATACTTTTGAGTACCTCAGAGGCAAGTTAGGGGTGATTTCCCCTCCCGATAAGAACTGATGATGTAGGTGTTTGCATCAATCCGTGAATTCATTGTTATATCTTATTCTGGATTGATGTTGTAACTGCTACTCAGGGGGGGTAGTCAGATGATTTAAAATATGTGGTTCAGAGCATGTGAACCTTTTCCATTGATGTAAAAGGGGGAGAGAATTAAAATGTGAAAAAGTGCAAGGAGAGAAGTGTAAAGTGAAGAACCTTTGTAGAACAAAGGGGGAGAAGTGCAAAGTAGAATATGGAAGAGTTATTTTGGGTTGATGGTATTATTTTTCACATCATGTGTTTCCATCAATGCCAAAGGGGGAGATTGTTGGACGTTGTGGTTGTGTTGCTGATATGTGGTTATCATTGATGTCAACACTATTAGCATTCTAATCTACTTAAGGCTGTATATGTCGAGGAGATTGAGAAAATTATTAAAAACATAGTTTAGGAAGCTAGTGAAGCTAAGAAGATCATAATGGTGAAATGTTATGTATGTTGATATTAAGGTGTTGTGTGCTAATGGGTTTATTGCTAAACTTATCTAGTATGATGTCCGGAAGTCTCGGTGATACACATCAAATATTTGTGCAAGTAAAGTGTTTTGGTGTTCCTACAGTCATTCTGACACTATAGTAGTTGTTCTTAGAAGAGGAAGTTGTAATTATGGTAATTCTAGTTGTTGTGTATGTTCCTATGATGTTCGTGGATGATTCTAGATCATGATCTATCTTTGTTGCATGTTTGCGCTATTTGGCATGATCGTGGTTGAAGATTTTTCTGATGTATGTTCGGGTTTTCATGTTCTTGGCCGAGATGATGGTGGTAGCATGTTGGGATCCTTATGGATTAATTTCTTGTTGTTTAGCATGTTTGAGGATGTTGGTTTGAGTTATATCTTTGTTGTGGCTGACTTGTGTTGGTGCGTATAAATATTTATTCATGTATTGAGGCCGATAGTTATAATTCATTTATTATTTGTGGTCAACAAAGTTGTTGATGTAAATCCGTGTAGCGGATATATAAGAAAGGTTGTTTTGTGGTGTGAATATGTATTGGGTGTATGCTCAAAGTGTACAAGTGATGTACAAGTGAAAATATGGGTCAAATCATTTAAGAGCAGAGAAAA
Source organism: Sequoiadendron giganteum (assembly GCA_007115665.2). Lineage (NCBI taxonomy): Eukaryota > Viridiplantae > Streptophyta > Pinopsida > Cupressales > Cupressaceae > Sequoiadendron > Sequoiadendron giganteum. Next base: position 711,785,285 of record CM021100.1, read on the forward strand.
GAGTGAAAGAAGATTGAGCAAAGTGTATGTGCCTAACCGAAACTGTCATTAAGCTTTTGGAGAAGCTATTTTCTTAGTTCATCCTGCTCAAATGGTTTTAATCTGATTGTATTTTCTTTGAGTAGTGAGCTCTAGGCTGTGTGCCTGAATGCAAGTGCATTTCTTATTCATTTTTCATTATATTTTTAATAGGGTATAATTGTGGATTAACCTCTACCGTGGTTTTCTCCCTTAACAGGTTTTCCATGCAAAAATATTGGTGTTATGTGTTTCTGATGTGTTGTGTAATTCTTACTTTTGCTATTATTTATCAGATCTGGAATTAAAGGTTAATAGTTTCATTAAATTTGTTGATTCTCTTACAACTGATTCACCCCCCCCTCTCGATCTTTTTTTTTTTCAACAAATGATATAAATGAAAAAGAATCAACGCCAATACAAATACCACTACATTTCCTCTATCATATTTGACACGTAAGGTTCTTCAACATAAAATAATCAACATAATGAGATGTAGAAACTCTTGTAGCAACTCAAAGTCAACAAAATCTTTGATTGTCCTAAATCAACACTGAAAAACTTCAAGTTTTGATACATAAACCATGAACACCAATGACAATATAATTCACTCTCAACCTTGTACCATGCCTATGAACCTTTTTACCATGTCAAATCATCAACCATGAGATGACTCATAAAATGAAACAATGAACAATACAACCAACTCCCGAAAAAACTCTGTGATTAGGATGATAAACCTTGACATGAAGAAACATTATGAATGAGCAACTATCTTTACTTTTCATTTTTCATCAACACCTTGCATAAAACATCATGAGATGATCAACAAACACTAAATGATCCATATACACCAACAATGAAAAACTAGTGCAAAAAACACCATGGAATGAGTCACGAACAAGTACCAAACACTATTTCCTTTACTTCATTGTTGCCATGAAAGACCTTTGACATCAATAAAATCCAATAGCATCATCAAATCAACAAGAAATGGATAACCTCTAACATCAATAACCTTTGAAATCAATGAAAAACTTTATCCAAAAAACTCCCCCTTTGTCATTGATGGAAAGCCAACACTCCACTCTCTACAAATATCTCCCCCTTTGACATCAAATGACAAAGGATCACTAACTTCCCCTGCAAAATAGATATACCTACATTAACTTGTCATCATGTTTACACAGTTGAATTTAAAGACTGCTATATATTGTTATATCAATGTGATACCATCACTATCACTATACACGTGTGTTACTCAAGAAAATCAACATTGTGCAAGAAGATACATATTACATTCTTATTGTCACATAATACTCAATGGAAAGCACTATGATTTTACAAAACATAAAGGTATACATAATATCACCACAAAGGCACACTATACATTCAAAATGTAGAGACAATAAGTGTGTGCAAGAACAAAGAGAATAGTAGAGACCATTGCACAAGAACAAGCATTCCAAAATCATAAAGAAACTGTCAAAGATCATTGTCCATTGTCAATCAACTCTCTATTAAACCATTTGAAAATCAATAAGAACATTTATATCACTAACTATTGATGCTATTTAAAATTTAATGTATATCATTAATCTCCCTGCAAAATAGTCATGCTTCTCACTGTCAAGTTTTTGAAGAGCCTTGCCACCAAACCATTGTCAACGTCTTGCATATCATAGGAAATACCATGCATATCAGTGTCAACATACCCATGCATTAAGATTTTCTCAAGGAAAAAACATCTTTGTGAACAGTCCAAAAGTAATGAATATTACTAAGAATCTTTGATCTACAAATCCTCTGTGATCACTTGCAAACTGAGACAATCAAGAACTTTAACTAAATCTTACACCCTATTGCTCCCCTTGTGAAGTGTACTGATTGAATAAACATAAAATCATTAACAAATGACTGTTCTTCTCCTTTGAAAATAATGACAAAAGGAATAAAAATGATATGGATACCCTGTAACAAGAAATATTCAAGAAAAAAATAACTTGTTGGCTGATTTATTTGTTCCCAGCTAAGCTTTGACACTCTCTAAGAGGTAGCCAGCCTCTATGTTCAAGAATTGTCAAAATTTTGTGGCCAACTGACAGGTAAATATTTTTAAGTCCTTACCCCTACTCTTTAGACTTTGTGAACCAAGGAGGGTGTTCCTATTTGTGTTCATGTGATATTTCCCGCTTCAAGAACACTTCACACACAGAGAAAATTTCTACCAAATGCAAAAGATACCATTCACTAAAGGCTTGGTAGACCATTGAGAAAATAACCACCTAATGCTATGAATGCAAGTATTGTGTGAGATTTTCATCTCAGAATGGATTGAATTTTGATTTTGTAATGTTCTGACCTTGAATCCACATGCAAGGGGTTACTGATTTGAGTTATTTAAAATAACCCTAAATGATTTAACCAGTGCCTCATCATATTGGGTAGGAGTCACATAAAATTTAACTCTGACATCAGTGAACAATTCTCACAATGCCTTACATCATAAGACTTTCAATACTTAAAACAACACTCCTTAGTAGATCCTTAGCACATTATTACAGACCTACATTCCCTTTTCGAGGATTTGATTAACTCATTAAGTTAAAGAAAGAAAGTGAATCATACATTCAAATATACCATTGAAGATAAATGAAAGAACCCTTAATAATTTCATTCATGATCTGTCATAACACACACAGGAGAGCAATTTCCTTAAAAAAATTAGATTTCTTTCGATGTCAGTAATTACATAAAATATTTTATGACTATTTCATGCACATATTCTTGGGTAGAGAGTTGAACAAGTTGATGTGACCAGATAAGAGTGGGGAGAAGTGGTAGGTGAGATGACTTTATTCAACCTAAAATTCTCTATTGTATTTCTGAAATATTTACTAATCGGTCCAATATCTAGGTGCTCATTAAATCGCCACACCAAGTCTCTCACATGCCAAGGAAAATCAGATTTGTGAAGATGGCCATGACCTATCAATGTTGAGTTGCTCTAATCATTCATTAGTTTTTCCATAATTATCACAAATATAATATTTTTTTTGTACAATATAAATGTGGGTGTTGTAGAGGTTGACACTATGAACTAGCCACACAAGATTTATGTGAACGCCCAGTGCCCAAATTCCACAACTCAGTGTGTACATTCAGGGAATTAATTTTCTATCATAATCAAATTATTGCTATGGTTTTTTTTTTCTTGGAGATCAGTCTTCTTTATTGGGCGATATGAGCTTTGTGCCTAAATCTGTCTCACACTCCAAACTGTTGGAAGTATAATTTCACCTACCTCCTTAACTTCCTAGCTAGACCTATCATCTTCGAATCATTTTTAGATCTCACTCAATCTTAACATTAAAGACAAATGGTGAAAGAAAATCTTAGCAAAGATTTGAATAGATTGCATATTAAATGTTCCAACCTATTTGTTGACTCATCAATAGTTTTCACACATGTATTGTTCTTTGCACTTTAGGTGCTTGATTTTCTATATATTGTATGAATCTGGTTTTGTTATGCACTCCCAAATGAAATCCATCTCCATAGAGCTGTAAGATGATGGTAGAATTTGATGTTTGAGCTGAAGCTCAGTCTGTAGTGTTTTGGCTTAATCAATGTAAAGTATCTATTTGTTTTCTATTTTATTCTCCCCTTCAAAATCCAAGAACTGGTATCAGAGTCATAGGGTGTCCAGGGTGTCTAGGAATCCATATTAAAGCCTTGTAGTCAAGCATGGTTGTTTCTTAGTAGATGAGTCTGTAGGCATGTATGTGCCCATGTCAAGCAGTGAAGAAAAAGAAATGAAAAGCATACCACCTTAGCCAAAGAAGCCATTGGAGTTGTAATAATTTGTTGAGTCTTGTGCAGATCCCATTACACTAGTTTATTGGCCCTTGCATTGATTGTTGTTTTCTCCTTTAAGTTAGTCATATTGTAATGACAAATTTGCAAATTTGTGCTAGTCTCCCACTAAAACAAAAGTTGTGTCTTTTCTCTGCTCTGTATGTTTTTTCAACATGGTATTTTTTGCTCTTAAAAGGAGCAAAAACTGCTTGAGAAGACTTCCATGAAGAGAGATCTAAAGAAGGTGAGTTTAAATATCTTGTTTCAATGGGAAAAGTCAGTAAAAGAGTGTTGAAAGAAAATTAAAATTTAATTTATGAGAATGATTTTTTAAAGAAAAAAAATAGTGAACTTTTGAAAGATTTGTGTCAAGTTGAGGAGAATAATAAAGTGCTAGAAGAAAAGATAAAGTGGGTTGATGAAATTTTCAAAGATTTGTGGAAAGTTGAGGAGAAGAATAAAGAGCTAGAAGAAAAGCTAAAGGTATTTGATGAGATTAAGAAAAGGAATGTAGCATATCACAAATCACATTCCTTTTCTTCATCTCATCAAACACCTTTAGCTTTTCTTGTATCTTTTTATTCTTCTCCTCAACTTGCCACAAATCTTTGAAAAGTTCATCAACTAGCTTTAGCTTTTATTCTAGCACTTTATTCTTCTCCTCAACTTGATACAAATCTTTCAAAAGTTCACTATTTTTAAAAAAAAAAAAGTCATTCTCACAAATTAAATTTTCATTTTCTTTTAACAATTTTACTGACTTTTCTCATTGAAACAAGAGATTTAAACTTACCTTGTTTGCTTGCTTGATTCTGCTAATGATTTCTCCTCTCTTCTTCAATTTCTCCTCTTTGCAATGATGGTGATCTAAATCTTCTTTAACTGCAACCTTCTTTTTGATATGATTTTCTCCTTATTCAAAACAACTTTAAAACTAGAAGATAAATCTTCAAACAAAACATTGCCTCTCTTTAAGACTTTTCAAATTACAATTTAACTTTACTTTGTACCTTTCACTTATGAATTTCAACATAATCAAGATTTTCATTAAAAAATATATATCACCTTTTCTGTAAAGTGTCTGATGAAAACATTGTTGTCTCCTTTCTCCAATTTATTTGATTGGAAGTGATAATTGGTGGCCGACTTTTACTTCTATGACTTCTCAACAAAACTTTGGTGATTTAACAAAATAAAAAAACAATACTTCACCTTTTCATGACACTATGACTACATATGTTATCACATATTGCAAACCCCACCTTTTCATACTCTTAACACAAACCAAATATAATATATCACCAAAAAAGAGTCATATACCTTCCACTAGTGTCTACCCAAAATAATCTCTTGTCAGTTTCACATAACCTAACTTCTCCTTTTAGTATAGATTAAAAACACAAAATAAAATTCACCTGTACTTCTATGAATTCCACTTTGCTATGATCCAAACAACTACCTCCAAACAAATTTACATCTATCTTTTTAGCATCTAGGGTCTAGGCGGTGTTTAGCAAAACACGATCTACATTTGATTTGACTTCTGCTCTCTTCTTATCTCTACCTTGACTGATTTCCTGTGATCAACTGTTTTGATCCCCTTTCAACAGTGCTTGCAAAAAAATCATTTCAATAGACTTCTCCAACGATCTCGCTTGCAAATAAAATAACGATGGCAACAACAATGCTCTGCTAGAGGCAACTTCCTCTATCAGACTTTTGGATTCTTCTTTAGATCTCTCTTCATGGACTTCTTCTCAAGTGGTTTTTTATCCTTTTAATAGCAACAAATACCATGTTGAAAAAACATACAGAGCAGAGAAAAGACACAACTCTTGTTTTAGTGGGAGACTAGCACAAATCTGCAAATTTTGTCATTACGATATGACTGACTTAAAGGAGAAAATAACAATCAATGAAAGGGCCAGTAGACTAGTGTAATGGGATCTACACAAGACTCAATAACTTATTACAACTCCAATGGTTGCTTCAACTAAGGTGATATGCTTTTCATTTATTTTTCTTCACTTCTTGACACGAGCACATACATGCCTACAGACTCATCTACTAAGCAACAACCATGCTTTACTGCAAGGCTTTTATATGGATTCCTAGACACCCTAGACACCCTATAGATTGTAAGAAATTTTATAAACTAAACGCAAACACAAAACTACTATTTTGTTTCCCAATCAACTGGAAATGAAAAAACTAAAAATGCGGAAGCACAAGGAGACATGCAACATTCATTTTCTATTCAATGACTTGAAATGATTACAAAAAAAACATAAAGCTTAAAAACTTAGAAAATAAGCTAAGCTACGAATTACAAACTTGCTGGGAGCATTGCTCAACTAGATTTATAGACTCCAAGAGCTCCTGGGAGCTCACTATTAAGAGCTAAACAAAGCTTGACCTGGAGCAATCATTGCTCACTTACAAACAGATATAGTTGTTGTTGTTCAAGAGCTACTAGGAGCTCTCAAAAAAATTCTTCTTCATAGTTTGCTGCTGCTTGAAACTTCTTCTTCCAATTTTCTGACTGACAGAACTTGTTGCCTTCATTCCTTTTGTCCAAAACAAAAAATTCCCTCTAAAATTCAAAATTACCTACCAACATAAATGTAAAATTCAAAATCGGCTACCATAATTAATTCTAGAGCTATCAGGAGCTACAAGGAAGATCCCCAAAACAAGAAAGGCTCCTGACGGGTAGGTGAGGGCTGCAGGGGATTTGACGGATGAGCAGGAGGCTACAAGAGCAATAAATTTTCAACACTCCCCCTTGGTCTTGAGCTAACAAAACAAGATCAATCTTGATCCAAATCAACAACGCCCAATCTTCTCCTTTGGCGCTCGAAACTATTCTTGCTCAAAGGCTTGGTGAATATGTCTACTAGTTGCTACTCAGACCTGCAAAATTTCATTTTAATTTCACCATTTTCAACTAACTCTCTGATAAAATGATACCTGATTTCAATGCGCTTTCTTCTTCCATGAAACACAGGATTTTTCGTCAAGGTTATTAATGAAACATTGTCACAAAATATTGTTGTTCCATCTTCTTGTTCTTCTCTCAAATCTACCAAGATTCTTCTTAGCCAAATAGCCTGACATGCTGTTGCATTTGCTGCTATATACTTAGCCTCTGCTATTGATAGGGAAACAATAGGTTTCTTCTTGGAATCCCATGAGATAGCTCCCAAACCCAAATGAAACACATAGCCCGATGTGCTCTTCCTATCATCCAAACTTCCTACCCAATCATTGTTTGTGTAACCAACCATCCCAAACTCTTTTACTGATGTGTACAAAACGTACCTCAGGATCCTCTTACCCACTTGCCAATGGGTGTCCATTGGAGTCTCCATAAATCTGGAAATAAGACTCACTCCATGCATTATGTCTGGCCTAGTTGCAGTCAAGTACATTAAACTTCCAACCAAACTTTTAAACATGGTCGGATCCACATTGTTGCTACAATCTTCCTTGCTCAACTTTAGACCTATGACTATTGGTGTTGGTGCAGGATTGCTTTCAAGCATCCTAAATCTCTTCAAGATCTCATTTACATATTTTTCTTGAGAGATAAATATACCATCATGAATTTTTTTTACTTGTATGCCTAGAAAATATCTCAAGAGACCTAAATCTGTCATTTCAAGCTCTATTTTCATGGCCTCTTTAAAATCAGCAATGAGGAAATCATCATCCTGAGTAAAAACTAAATAATCAACATACAAGAAAACAATAAAAAAATTACCATTTTTTGCCTTGATGTAAAGAGTGGGCTCACCATCATTTTTGCTAAATCCATTGCTCATCAAATGAGTCAATCTCATTGTACCATGCCCGTGGAGCTTGTTTCAACCCATAAAGATCCTACACACTTTGTGTTCTTGGCCTAGAACTTCATATCCAAAAGGTTTCTCCACATAAAATTCCTCTTTCAACACTCCATTAAGGAAGGCAGACTTCACATCCATTTGAAACACCTTCCATTTGTGTTGGGCTGCAATTTCTATGACTACCCACACAGTCTCCATCCTTGCAATAGGGGTATATTTATCATCATAATCTCTCTCAAAATTTTGTTTGTATCCCTTGACCACCAAACGTGCTTTATGCCTCTATATCCTTCCTTTGGCATTGCACTTGGTCTTGTAGACCCATTTCACCTCAATAACTTGCTTATTGGGAGGAAAATCAATTAACTCCCATAAGTTGTTCCTCTCTATTGCATCTATCTCCTCATCCATGGCCTCACACCATTTCTCCTCTTTCACAACATCCTCAAAATAAATTGGATCACTATGAGAAAACAATGCAAAATTCATGTTCTCATCAAACTCTTCATCATACCTTTCATCCTGGTAGATCTCCCTTAGACTCTTGGTCTTCTTTGGCATTAGGGAGGTGAGAGTGGGGTCTGAACTTTTGTACTATTGTTTCTCTTCTAAACTAGCAGGTTCAAGAGCTCTTAGGAGCTCTCAGGAGCTCTCAGTTGTCGATCTTTTGGTTTCCTTTGGTTGCTTTCCTTTCTGTCTGCTCACTTTAGGAGCTATTAAGAGCTGTTAGGAGCTCTCTCTGACATAATTTTTGTTGCTACAAGATCTTGTTGATCTTCTTTTCCATCTTCTTCATCATCCTGAACTCTCGGGAGCTGTCAGGAGCTGTCGGTCCATCCCATGACTCATCCTCTAAGAACTCCACGTCTCTACTAATGACAATTTTCTTGGTGACCGCGTTATACAACCTATAGGCTTTTGACTCTTCACTGTAGCCCATTAAAATGCACTTTTCACCCTTGCCATCCAATTTCTTCCTTTTTTCTTTGGGCACAAGTGCATATGCCACACACCTGAACACTCTCAAGTGCTCAACTGTCCACTTATGTTTTGTCCATGCCTCTTGTGGTATTTTGTCATGGACCACCTTCATTGGACTTCTATTTATAGAATAAATAGATGTTTCTACAGCCTCTCCCCAATATTTAGTTGGGAGTCCATTTGCTTTCATCATGCTTCTTTCCATCTCCATGATGGTCCTACTCTTTCTCTCAGCCACTCTATTTTGCTGCAGATTATAAATGGCTATTAGCTCCTTCTTGATACCATTTTTCTTGCAAAAATGCACAAAAAGATTGGAGGTATACTCTCCTCCATGATCTGACCTTAGGATCTTGATGAAACTTCTAGTTTCTTTTTCAGCCTGGGCCTTAAACAACAAAAACTTATCAAAAGCTTCAGACTTATGCTGCAAGAAATATACCCATGTCTTACTGCTGAAATCATCAATGAAAGTAATAAAAAATCTGCTATTACCAATAGATATGATTTGCATAGGGCCTACCAAATCCATGTGCACCAGCTCCAATGGTGCTCTTTCCCTTGTAGATTTTCCTGATTGAAAGGGTTTCCTATGTTGCTTGTCCAAAATGAAAGCCTCACACCTAACATTAGGCTCTACTATTCTTGGCAAACCATCAACCATATTGTTCTTGGACAAAAGACTCAAACCAGCAAAGCCCAAGTGTCCATACCTAAGATGCCATAGCTTGGAGGGGTCTTGTATGGTACACCTGAGGGCTACTGAATGTACTATTGTACATTTTCCATTCATGAGAGGTGCAACAACGGACTGAGATGAGAAAAACATCTCAATCTTCAATGAAAACATTCGATTCTTTATCATTTATACTGCTACAAACACCTCCGTCCTCTCATTCTTATCATAAATGACGCATTGGCCCTTCTCCATCAGCACTTTGTATCCATTTTGGATCAGTTGTCCAACACTCATGAGGTTATGCTTTAACCCAGGTGCAAAAAATACATTTTGGACTTCCTTCTTCTCACCTTGCTTGGTTTGGATCATGATAGATCCTTCTCCCTTGATTGGAACTATTCCATTGTTCCCCATTCTAATTTCAGATTTAATATTTTTATCAATGAAAGAAAATAGACTTTCATTACCACTCATGTGGTTGTTGCAACCGCTTTCCAAATACCAAACTTTGGGGCTGCCTTCTTCACCAATGTTGCACATGATGAAGGTTGTGGACTAGTTTCCTTCAGCCACATTTGAATCAGCCACATTTGCATTCTATTTTTGTTGATTACCATTCTTTTTCTAGAACTCAATGTTGCTCGGTCCATTCCTCTGATTCAAACTGTTATTCTTCATGCCTCTTCGGGAGTTGTTCTACGAGTTGCTTGCTCCCTCTTGGCTGTTTTCTCATCCCGAGCTTTCTCCTTTAGTATTTCCTTAGCCAGATCTGCCTCTACCACATCAAGAGCCATTTCGACCTCTCCCCCTGCTTCTTGCATTTGACTGAGCTTTAAAAGCTTTCTCTTGGGAAGAAGTAGCAGACCTATTTAGGCACTGCTCATGGGTTTGGAGAGAACCCATCAACTCATCCACCATCAAAATAGAGAGGTCCTTTGCCTCTTCAATAGCAATGGCAAGTGCATCATACCTCATGGGTAGACACCTAAGGATTTTTTCAACAATCTTCTGCTCCTCCATCATTTCTCCATTCATTCTTAGCTAATTTATTAAACCAGAAAACCTTGTGTGAAATTCTGAAATAGACTCACTTTCCTTCATTTCAATAATCTTGAATTCTCTTCTAAGTAACTGGAGCTTCACCGATGTGACTTTATTAGTCCCTTTGTAACCAGTTTGGAGGATTTCCCAAGCTTCCTTTGCATATTCAGTTGCTGCTATCTTGGAGAAAATAGCCTCTGTCAAGGCTTCTTCTATCAAGCTCAATGCCTTAGCATATTTATTTCTTTTCTCTTTCAATTGGGTCTTCTAGTTATTTGTGAGAGCTACAAATGCAGTTGGGTCAGTGATATCCACAAACCCATTTATTAAAAAATCCCACAAATCATTTGCAACCATTATGGTATTCATCTTCATGGCCCATACATTATTGTTTTGTCCATTAAAGGGTGGTTGTTGTTTCCAACTCTTCCCTTCATCTCCAGCCATGTATCCTATAGAAAAACTTGATACCCAAAAAAACAAATGCCTTAACTCACACGGAAATGGGGCCTATGGCTCTAATACCATGTAAGAAATTTTCTAAACTAAATACAAACACAAAAAAGTTGTTTTATTTCTCAATCACCTGGGAATGAAAAAACTCAAAACATAGAAGCACAAAGAGACATGCAACATTCATTTTCTATTCAATGACTGGAAATGAGATTACAAAAAAAACATAAAGCTTAAAAACTTAGAAAATAAGCTAAGCTATGAATTAAAAAATTGTTAGGAGTGCTGCTCAACCAGATTTACAAACTTCAAGAGCTCTTGGGAGCTCACTTTCAAGAGCTACGCAGAGCTCAACCTGGAGCAATCATTGCTCACTTACAATCAGATACAACTGCTGCTATTCAGGAGCTACTGGGAGCTTACACAAAAATTATTCTTCACAGTTTTTTGCTGCTAGAAACTTCTTCTTCCAATTTTTTGACTGACATAATTTGCTGCCTTCATTCCTTTTGTCTAAAACAAAACATTCCATCTAAAATTCAAAATTACCTACCAACATAAATGCAAGATTCAAAATCAGCTACCAAAATTAATTCTGGAGCTATCAGGAGCTACAGGGAAGATCCCCAAAACAAGAAAGGCTCCTAACGGGTAGGTGAGGGCTCAAGGGGTCTAACGGATGAGCAGGAGGCTACAAGAGCAATAAATTTCCAACAACTTTGATACCATGTTGATAGATTAAGAAAACATAGAGATAGAAATATAACACACAGACACATAGATGAAATTAGACATAACTTAGAGAAATCATGAGCACTACTGAAGCCAAGCTCATACATTTCATTTATAGAAGGATACATATTAAATGATGTGCTCACTATAACAAATAGTTAAATGGATCATTTATGATGTACAGATCCAACATGAGCAACATGGGTGGCTAAGATTAACACTAGTCAATTTAGATGGCTCTAGAAGATACTAGATGGTGGAGGAAGTCGACGTTGGATGGTTCTAGATAGAGGGAAGGGACTGGTCTATGCCAATAGCCTTATAATAATTAATTTACTTCCAACACAAAATAGGTTGTTTGTCAGAAAAATAATAATCTAATAAATATCTCTACTGCTATAAATTAATTTATCACATTAGCAATGTGGATTGAGAGCCAGATATTTGAGTAGCAACATCACAATTATCATTCTGGTGTCATACACGATTATTATAAGCATCATGATGTTATATTCCCATGTTCATCTGCATTAAAAATCAAGAACAATAAAAGATTATGTTCTGATGAAGTTGAACTGCTTGCCAAATCCTTTCTTCTCTTCTCAATAAATATCTAAAGTATGAGGTGGATGTGATTTCTGCCAACCATGGCTTTCCGGTAGAGAGTTCCCAGCAAATCTATAGGAATCTTCATCATTCCATTGAGTAGGTTGAGAAAATGAGCATAAATTTTGTCATGTTGCTCTCCTTCGTCAAGGCTGCAAAAGAGAGTCCAAGCCATGACAAACAAGCAGTGCTTAGCGAGAGGAAAGGCATTCACTTGTTGGTTTCCAACCCAGTAATGCCTCAGTTGCTCATTCACAATGGAGTCATTCATGCCTACAAAATTTTGCAGAGCCTCAAGCTTCAAAAAGGTGAGCCCCTTTGGTGCCATAGAATAAATTGATTTGAATGTTTAGGTAGTGGCAAAGTTGGCAGGTTATAGTGGACAAATGTATGAAGCCCAAAAAAACATATGATTCCATGGCAACAACAACAATAAATCAAAGTAATTGCAAATACAGCTGAGGGCCTTCCATGGCTTGGAGATTAATTTGTCTACAACTATTTCTATCACCTGTGCCTTCCTTCTTCACTCTTGGTTCAAGTCCTTCCATTGTATGTGTGTTCCTCTATTTTATGTTGTGCCATCACACTCAAATCTATGCATGTTTAAATTTAATCCCCATCATATCTTTGGTCGCTCCTTCCAACTCATGCAGGCCACCTTCACTCATACATTTCTACTGGCATATAATTAACCTATTCCACATATGCATGATCTATTCCAAGGTATTTTAATATGCCTCCTCCTGTAACTTTGGTGTGACTTCCTCTGCTAGGTGAGCAGAATTACCAATCCTCTATTCAACATAATCTCTAATTGAAACTCAGTATTGTATAATCTGCACATTTTGAAAACAATTACTACCCCTATTCTTATTGCATAATCTTCACCATATATGCATCCACATCTTAATTCTCTCTGTCTCATACACAGTCTATCTGCAGCCCCTTCTTTTCACTGAATTCACCACTTCTCCCCCCCATCATCACCTAGCAATCTAATATCTAATGTTTATTGTTTCTCCTAGCACCCAAACTTCTCCACACACCCCTTCATCTTCCACATAGATTGCAAACAATTCTTTTTATTAACCAAAAAAAATGGACTAACACTAAATGGGCACGAGCTTTTCTCTCTAAAGCTATTCCTTTTCAAATTCATTGGCCTCCTTCAAGATCTGCGACCCCTGGTCTTCCCTTTGTTCATGAAGTAAATGCTTGTGAATGTAATGATTGGGTATGTGAGACATTACCTCTTTTTGTTTCTCATATTATAATCTGAAATTTCTTTTAAACATGGCACCTCCTCATCATTTCGCAGATGAATGTCCCCTGAAGTTCATTGATCCATCTTTAATGGAAATAATTCGCTTTAAAATTCAAAAATGTTATTTCACAGGTGGAAACCAAGTTGGTTGACGATTATAAATTTGAATCCTTAAATACCTTTGACCAATCTATTTGTGCATATTAATATTTTTGATTGGTGATGAATGTTGGTCTTCCCTCGTGCTTCTACACCAGTATTGTTTTTAAGTTGAGGTGAGTTGTTCTTCTCATGCTATTACATTCTAAAATGTATGGTGTGAACAATGATATCATCTTTTTTGACAGCCCATGCTACCCCTAATATTAAGTCATTTCCAAAGAATTTATATAAGTAAAGTATGTTATCAAATTGGGCTTACATTGCTTCTTGTTCATCTCATTCCAAAACCTCTTTAACTCCCTCAAATTTGGGAAACCACACCATGCATTGAGAATTGTGTTCCTGCTTTTCATTTCAAGTTTATATTCCTTCTGCTTCAGATTAAACAAAGCCTCTGATTCTTGGAAATTTCTAGCTTTGCAGAGAGCATCCAGAAGAACTTGAAATGTCGGTGTATTGAGTTTTAGGCCAAATTTTGTCTACTTGTAGAATTTTTTGATTGCTCTTTCTACCATGTGGGCAGTTGCATATCTTCTTATCACTATACTGAAAGTTTCAAAAGAGGGGTTATGTTTGTGCATCTCAAAAATAAGCTTCCACATTATCACAAAACACTTATGCTTGCCTAAAATATTCAACATTACATTATAAGCTTCGGTACCATGTCTATACCCTAGTTGTTTGTTGGCCCAAGAAAATAAAAACATAGCAGAGTTCCAATCATTTTTCATATGAGAAAATTCCTACAACACCAAGTCCTCTGGAACAACTAGCACTTTTGAATATTGTTTCTAATCTCTTTTGTTTTTCTCTCCTACAAATTGAGATTCATTAGAGAGGGAAACATGGTGTTATATTTTTCCATCAACATAACCCTTGCACCCCTTCTAGTGCAAGTGTTAGTTATATATTTATTAAATTTCTAGTGATGTTGTAGTTAAGCCATAAATAAGAGATTTTATCTATCTATCTATGAAATCTCCATATGGTAGTAAGGTTGACTTGCATCTTTTTTCATTCTTTAAAAAAATAATAGTCTCCCATCATTTATCATACTCACAAGGTAGCATAGTCGAACCTTAAAACTTAATGCCTATATGGCTTCTATGGGATGGTGTACTTGCAATCAAATTTTAATTCAGTCCAACCTCTATGGAATGAATTGGTTCATTAACTTCTTTGTTAATAATAGTAATACTCCCATAATCCAATTCCATAATCATAATATAGTTCCTTTCATTCATAATACACAACCATAACACAATCCTATTTTCCACCAACTCCAATAGTCATAACATAACCAAGCCCATAGTTGTAACATAATCCAATTTCAATCAAGTCAAAGTATCATAGCATAGACTTATTTTCCATGAAGCCCAAAATCATATTATATTATTTTTTTTATTGAGTTTAAATTTTAGACATTTTCCTTATCTATCATTATAGAAATCCAGCTTTGTATCAAATAAATAGTCTTTTTAATATGGTTTTTGACACACCAACATATTTGCAAGTTACAAAATCTATAGGTTGGAATGGAAAAGGTCATTTTTGTACACAAAGGTGGCAATCCTTAAGTGGATTTGTTAAACACTAATAAAATAATATAATAAATACAAAAGGCTCATGAAAATCCCTTTAGTTAGAATTGAACTTTGGTTGATCTATTCACAAGGGTTATACCATAAATTGATGCTTTATATGAACAAATGGTAATTTCCTTATACAACCCAAGTTGTGAATAACTCATTATTTACATTTTATTTTTTTGGAAGCTCCTCCTTAAAACAAATTTACTCTCATACATATTTTATTTGGTACTTTCTTACATGTAATATTATTTCTATGTTCTTTATTTTTATTTATTTATTTCATCTAGTTTAATATTCAACTATTATCAACCTATTGGATGATATTACTCCTTTTGTTCAAAATTGTGATTGTTACTGGACTAAATTAATTCTTATATATAGGGGGATTTTTTTTCATTTATAATATTTAATTTATGTGGCATTATGATCCCAATAAATTATAATTGAGAAATGATACTTCACAAGTAGGATCACGGAGTAGTATATGGTGAGAAAAATCCATGAGAACACTAAATACCATTGATCTATAAAAAATGTGATTAATAAATAGTGGTTTAAATTCCTTCAAATGAGCTATTATTGAAACCAATGCATAGGGTAAGTGCACCAAGATGGTCCCAAAAAGGGGGCTTAAGTGGCCACTTTTTTTTTTTCTGAAATTAGGAAATATTGACCTTGGACGTGAAATTGAGGATAGTTACACTCAAATTTTTGAGATGGAACAAAAACAAGGATCGAAGTGCTCTGAGTCTACTTTCTAAACTACTAATTTATTTTGAAAATGGTTGAGATTAAGGGGTTCAAAAGAGGGACGTACATAAATTGGTGTTGTTTTTGTCAACAAAACATAACATAGCAACTCTTGTATGACCCTAGCATGGTGAACTTTTTTGTAGTATTTTGAAAATCGCTATGGTCAGAAGTTAGCTAACAGTATTTAGTTGATGAACGATTTTTCTGATAATTTTTTAGTGAATATTTGATTTTTACTAATTTTCTAAGTGGACACTTCCTGAAAAGAAGAATTTTGGTCGTGCTCCCCCTACAAATTTTGGAACTTGTAATTGGTTATTTTAAAAAAATTATAGAATGGAGTCTAGTTTCTAAAAATGTAATTTATTTGAAATTTTGATGAATGGTTAATTTATAATGAAAAAAACACCAAACACTGCTTTTTGGAGAAAAAGAGACATACAAACAAAATAAATTGTGGATGAAAAGATTAAAATTGTTAGAAAGTGAAAAAAATTACATTGTTGGATAGCTAAGAGAGAACCTAACATTACTCATGCGTTCAATTTTTTTGATATTGAACCACATGCAATCCCGACGGTGAGCACGAACCCAATTATGTGAAAAATTGTAGAATTTGCAAAAACACATCTCTAATCATTGGGAATTCCCTCCAACCCTTTGGGTTGGTATTCCAAGGAAAATACCAATCCTAAGGCTTGGATATTCCCAAAGCAAGATATAACACGAGCGCGTTATAACACGCTCACGTTATATCTCAATTTTGACATGGTTTTTTGCTTCTGTGGGAAACATGTCAACCAAGACATAACGCGAGTGCGTTATAACACACTCGTGTTATGTCTTCTTTTATGTTAAATGCCACTGTATTGAATGTATGTTGATATATTTTTATGTTTTTACGTACATGTATGCTTGTATGTCATGTATGTATGTATGCATGTGTGTATGTATGTATATATGCCTGTATGTATCAATTCACGTATATTGTATGTATGTGTATATGTATGTAATATTGTATCTAAACATGTATGTATGTATGCTTTTATGGATGTAGGATTGTATGTACATATGTATTATTCTTGTATGTGTAAGAATGTATTTATGTATGTCTTTAGAGGGAGGGAGAATTTTAAGAGAGAGAGAGAGTTGTCTAGGTAGGGTGGGATGGGGAGAGAGAGAGAGAGAGAGAGTCTGGAGAGAGGGAGAGGGGGTGGAAGTGAGAGTTTAAGAGAGAGGGAGTGGGAGAGAAGGGGTTGGAGTGAGAGGGAATTATCTAGGTAGGGTGGGAGGGAAAGAGTGAGGGAGAGAGAGAAAGAAAATTAAGAGAGAGGGAGAGAGGGAGAGAGATGGTGTGAGAGAGAGAGAGTTATGTAGGTAGGGTGCCAAAGGGAGATACTTGAGAGATATATATTGAGAGGGGGTGTGAGAGAGAGGGAGTGGGAGATAGAGGGAGTGTGAGTGAGAGACTTGAGAGAGGGAGAGGGTGTGGGAGGGAGTGACCTGAGAGAGGGAGAGAAAGAGGGGGTGGAGTGAAAGGGACTTATCTAGGTAGGGTGGGAGGGATAGATAGAGAGAGGGGGAGAGAGAGAGTAACCTAGGTAGGTTTCGGAGGAGAGACTTGAGAGAGAGAGGGGTGGGAGGGAGAGACCTAAGAGAGGGAGAGAGAGAGAGAATTCTAGAGATAGGGAGAGGGGGTGGAAGTGAGAGTTTAAGAGAGAGGAGTGGGAGAGAAGGGGTTGGAGTGAGAGGGACTTAGCTAGGTAGGGTGGGAGGGAGAGAGGGAGGGAGAGAGATAGAGAGGGGGGGTGGGAGAGAGAGAATTGAGAGAAAGAGGGAGAGAGAGAGAGGGGGGAGAGAGAGAGACAGTGAGAAAGAGAGAGTTATGTAGCTAGGGTGCCAAAGGGAGAGACCCGAGAGTGTGAGGGGGATGAGAGGAAGAGACTTGACAAATAGGTAGTGAGAGGGATTGCAAGAGAGAGGGAGTGGGAGAGAGAGGGAGTGTGAGTGAGAGACTTGAGAGAGGGAGAGGGTGTGGGGGGAGTGAACTAAGAGAGGGAGAGAAAGAGGGATGTGGAGTGAGAGGGACTTATCTAGGTAGGGTGGGAGGGATAGATAGAGAGAGGGGGGAGAGAGAGAGATTTACCTAGGTAGGTTTCTAGAGGGAGAGACCTGAGAGAGAGAGGGGGTGGGATGGAAAGACCTAAGAGAGAGGGGGTGGGAGGGAGAGACCTGAGAGAGGGAGAGAGAGTCTGGAGAGAGGGAGATGGGGTAGAAGTGAGAAATTAATAGAGAGGGAGTGGGAGAGAAGGGGTTGGAGTGAGAGGGACTTAGCTAGGTAGGCTTGGAGGGATAGAGGGAGGGAGAGAGAGAGAGGGGGGGCGGGAGAGAGAGAGATAGGAGTGAGTGAGTGAGAGAGAGAGAGAGTTGATAGAGGGAGAGGATTTAAGTGTTAAGGGTAGAGGGTAGAGGGTTAATGGTAGAGGGGAGAGAGATAAGAGTGAGTGAGAGAGAGAGAATTGAGGGTAGAGGGTTTCAGACCTATAGGTTTGATGGTTTAGTGTATTGGGTTGAGGGTAGAGGGTAGAGGATTTAAGGGTTTAGGGTGTAATGGTTTTTGGTTGATGGTTTAGGGTTGAGTGTAGAGGGTTTAGGGTTTAGGGTTGAATTTTTAAGGGTTTAAAGGTTGAGGGTTTAGGGTTGAGGGATTAGGTTAGAGAGGGATAGATGGATGGATAGAGAGATGGAGGGAGATCTGAGATAGAGAGAAGGAGAAAAGAGGATAGAGAGACATAGATACATGAGGGTTCAGGATCCAATGTATAGGGTAGAGGGTTGAGAATTGAGGGTATAGGGTTGATGGTTTAGGGTATTGGGTTGAGGGTAGAGGGTTTAAGGGTTTAGGGTGTAAGGGTTTAGGGTTGAGGGTAG